>VDFB02086081.1:137027529-137082298 GCA_007258455.2 Sequoia sempervirens | reverse complement strand
CCAAAACATAGTCCAACAACCTATTTCTCATGCACATAAAATTCCATATATCAATCCCTTTTAAATAACATTAATAAGACTCATTAATATAAAACCATTATTAATCATAAATGAACTTTCAAAACAATCCATAAATAACATGTTTTTAATGCACTCTCATGTAATTATTACTCTAGGTAGACTACTAGACATTTTAGGTATTTGGGAAAAATTAAACAACCAACTTCAACACTTCAAAACAAATGGTTCTTTTACCCGATACCTAGCACCTAACATATTTCATCTTTACTAGAACAAAATTTACCATAACCTTAGTTACCACCTAAAGTTGCATATTCCTTGTACTTTTACTCCCAGACTACAAAAATTTACTAGAATTCTCTTTAAACATTTCCATCTACCCAATACCCCAATACCCAGTGTATTCAACACTCGCTATCTTTAAACCATGAATTACTCTAAAGATCCCCACTTTAACATTTTCTCTCCTAATGATCATTAGCCAAATAACACTTGCCATAAGCATTTTTTTTAAACTTGGGCCCCAAGCATTACACTCTTGGGGCATGTTGTGAGACCATGCAATAACTTGTGACGAACAAAACCAAATTTAAAAGAAACCCGAGAATCAATTACATGTCATAAATTACAAATTATGCATTTTTTCTCTACAATAACTCTCTACCTTTACCTAAATCCTAACATAAACATTATAATTTAACTCTACCTGAAAGTATCAATGTGTGCATTGATTAACTCCCATATGTGGAACTTGGTGAAAAACTAGTTCGTCTACATTGAGCTACATAATTTAGAAGTCCTCCATATCCAACCTTGGATAGAGCCTTGCTACTAGTCAAACATCCATAGCCCCGAAAAGGTTATCTTTGTAATTCCCCCAAACATAGCTCTACTTCTAGTCTGGTGTCTATAGCCCTGGTAGAGATATTTGGATAATCTAAAGAGTTGAATTTTTCTCTTGATATTCATTTTTCCATTTTTTCATTTCATATTTCATTGTAAGCTCTTTTTCTTCAACTTGCAAGCAATGAAGCTCACTATTAGGTTGCAAATTATAGTGGTAGCAAAGGTTACTTTTTTATTTTCACTGAATGTAAATTCCCTTCATCATTTCACCAATTCCCAAAAGATTCAGTTAATGGATCTCCTATATGTGAAAGTCTCTAGCTAAATTTTACCATCCTTATGCCAAATTTTAGCTAATTGCAACTTGTTATCTACTAAAAAAATAGACATAAGTTAAAAAATAGTAGCAAGTTATCAAATCACCCAATTAATCCTAAATTTAGAGACATCGGTTAGCACCCATCCATTTTATTTCCCATGGGAACCCGCTAAAATAAATTTGGCCATCAATTTTCAATTTTGGCAGCTCTACACTTATATTAATGCATCAGGTTTGCCATGATTATACTTAAACCCAACCATCATACCCTTCATTTAATTTGCACGCCTAATTACACATGTATTGCTTGCCTCAAGCTCTTCAACATGTCGGCATGTGCCACCTTACCGGATCAACTTTCTTTCCAAATAGCACATTTAGATAATTCATAATTAATATGGCTCAAATGATGAAATAAATTGAAATGACCACCATTTAATTCTAAAATCTCATCTTTTCTTGATTCATGATCTTTGTACTCACAAACCCCAAAGCACTAGATGCCAGTTTCCTTAGAATTTATTTGGTTTAAATTTTAATTTTGGAGAAAAGTGAACTTCTACCACCTCAACTTGCATTCCCAAGACTTTCTATCCAGGAAATTATGTACCACACATCTCTCATATCTTTGTATAAATTTAGCACTTTCCTTCAAATTCCTCACTTCTATCTTCAATTTCTTTGATTTTTCTCTTTTTTTTTCTATGTGTGCTTTCCTGCTTCCACGATATGCCATTTTCCTCACCTTTCTTCATCAGCAAACTATATTTCTAGGCCTTATTACAACCCTAGAGGCTTGGAAAAGTGATCTTCCTTTGGACCCCTTCCACTAAGGCATTTCTATGCGTGGTCCTCAGAGAAACTTTCATGAGTGCCAAAGCTTACTATAGGATAAATTTAACCTAGCTTTGCAGCCCGTTGCTTCTCTTCTAGACCTTGGCCTCTAGATAGTTGAAGTCCATTTTGTTGTGGTGATGATAGTGTAGCCAAATTTCTTGGGAAATTTTGACCATTTTCTCATTGTTTCTCATCTATCCATAGGAATTCCATTTATTGATGGCATTCCATGATTTCTGGAACAAGGAGAAGTAGTTCCTCTTTTTCCCTTCCTTAATGCTCTGCATACCGCCAACCTTGAAGACCATAGGGACAACACCTACCTAGGGTATACACTCCTCTAGGATGAAGCATACTAAATCAACTAACTTGCTTTCCAACTATTCTGACACTACTTTCTGAACAAACAACAATCCTTTTTATTTCTTTATTTCTATCACCCTACAAGGATACTTTTTTATTTCCATGTATATATGAAATATAATGAAAAATTTGATTTTCTATACTAATGCGTGTATTTATTCCAAATGGTTTTAAATTCTTTAATTTATAGAAAAAAAAAATTATAATTTAATCATCATGTATTTTAGGTTAACAAGAATTCGTTAATGTCAGGAAGAAAACCAAAAAGCAAGGAAAAACTACTAAAGCAAACTAACCTAACTAACTAGAAGCTACTGTGAATCCAATTTTTTTTTACTGTCCATACCAAAAAAATAGTCCAACAACCTATTTCTCATTCACATAAAATTCCATATATCAATCCCTTTTAAATAACATTAATAAGAATCATTAATATAAAACAATCATTAATCATAAATCAACTTTCAAAACAAGCCATAACTAACACGATTTTAATGCACTCTTAGTTAATTATCACTTTAGGAAAACTATCAGACATTTTAGGTGTTCAGGAAAAATTAAACAACCAACTTCAACACTTAAGCACCAATGGTTCTTTTACTCGATACCCACCACCTGACGTATTTCAAATTTAGCATAAAAAAATTCACTTGGACCTCGGTTACCACCTGAACCTTTATATTCCCCAAAATTTTACTCCCAAACTACAACAATTTACCAGGCTTCTCTTTAAACATTTCTATCAATCTAGTACCCTGATACTTAACATATTCAACTCCTAGTATCTTCAAACCATGAATTATTCCAAAGATCTCCACTTTAACATTTTCTCTCCTGATGATCACTAGCCAAATAGAACTTTCCATAAGTATTAATTTTTTAAACTCGATTCCCCAAGCATTACACTCTTGGAGCATTTTGTGAGATCACACAACAACTTGCAACCAACAAAACCAAATTTGAAAGAAACCTGAGAATCAATTACCCATCATAAATTAAAAATTATGCATATTTTCTCTACAATAGCTCTTTACCTTTACCTGAATCTTGACACAAAAATTATAAAACTCTACCACAAAGTATCAATGTGTGCATTGATTAATTCACATCTTTGGAACTTGGTGAAAAACTGGTTCATTTACATTGAGCTACATAATTAAGCAAGCCTACATAGCCAACCTTGGATTGAGCCTTGCTACTAGTCAAGTGTCCATAGCCCTGACAAGATTATTTTTTTAATTCCCCCAAACATAGCTCTATTTCTAGTTAGGTGTTTATAGCCTAGTAGAGATATTTGGATAGCCTAAAGAGTTCAAAGTTTCTCTTGATATTCATTTTTCCATTTTTTTATTTGATATTTCATTGTAAGTTATTTTGCTTCAACTTGTAGGAAACAAAGACCACTATTAGGTTGGGAATTACAGTGGTAGCAAATGTTACTTTTCTATTTTTCATTCAATGTAAATTCCCTTCATCATTTCACCAATTTCTAAAAGATTCAGTTAATGAATTTCCTATATGTGAAACACTCTAGACAAATTTTACCATCCTTAAATACAAAATTTTAGCTTACTGCAACTTGTTATCTATTAAAAAAAGACATAAGTTAAAATTTAGTAGCAAGTTATCAAATCACCCAATTAATTCTAGATTTAGAGACAACAGTTAGCACCCATCCATTTTATCTCCCAAGGGAACTAGCTAAAATAAATTTTGCTAGCAATTTTCAATTTTGTCGGCTCTACACTTACATTAATGCACCAAGTTTTTCATGATTATACTTAAGCCTGACCATCATACCCTTCATTTAATTTTCATTCCTAATTATGCACGTATTGCTTCCCTCAAGCTCTTCAATATGTCGACATGTGCCACCTTACTAGCTCAACTTTCTTTCCAAATAGCACACTTGGACAATTCATAATTAATACAACTTGATGAAATAAACTGAAATGACCACCATTTAATTATGAAATCTCATATTTTTTCAATTTTAAAAGGTGGAAAATTTTTTCTTTCCTCCTAGGGTTTAGGACCTACAAGGACAATTTCACTAACTTTCACTCAAGAACAGGCCCTTGAAATCTCAATGCAAAAGAGAAAGAGATCTTGCAAAAGGGCTATCCTAGGGGCTGAATGCAAACTAATAAAGGGTTCACAACCAAATTTAGACTTAGAAAAATAATGAAATGAAAGATGTAACACTAAACCATAATTCAATGTAATAGACTGCAAAATGCCCTAGAAAAGTAAATGAAACAACACAAAAAGCTATAAAAAGGAATATGTGCACCTAGAAATTTGGAAATGACTGGGTGGAGCTCTAAAACAATGGAAATTCTAATTTTAATGTTGAATGGGACTCATTCACCAAGCTAGGTGAATAAACCCAAAAATTGGGTTTCTGTGTGGGAACAAGAATCTACCAAATGGGTATCCAAATCTATAAAAAATTGAATTTTGATTAGAACAAGGATTCATTCACTAGAAGTGGTGAATTAATCCAATTAGGATTTTTTGAAGCTTCAAAGGTTGATCCCATTCTTCTCTATCTACTATGTCCATCTTGATTGATGTCTGGATCTAAAACCTTGATTTGTAGCCTATAGGTCTTCTCCAATGTTCTCCAAGGCTTAATAACAACTTTGAAAACTTTGAGCTGCTGACAACTTTTTTCCAATCTTGCTCCTTAAGAAATCTATAACCTAGACCAAACCCTAGCAATAAGAGGCTACAAATATGTATGAGATGACTCTAATGGATGTAGATCTTGACTCTCGCTTGAAGGCTATAGATCTTGAATGAAGTACTTGCTTGAATCACAAAATACTACATCACAATTGTTAGCTCAAAACCAAACAAGATGCATGAATTCTTTGACATGATGATAGATGCTTGAATGTTGCTCTAAGAAAAAGCTTTATAATCTACCCTTGAATGCTCTTGTGAACTCAAACATGCTATAAGGATGAATACTTGAATGCTTGGGGTGGAATTGAGTGAAATAACCTTGTATTTATACTCAATTATGTAAGAATTCCCAAAATTACAACACTACAAGCCGACATCAAATCTAGGAGAATAAAATCTTGCCAAAAATATGAACTAATTTTGATTTTGGACCACACATGACTCATTCAACCAAGGTGGTGAATGCATCCCACCAGGCTTAATTTTTGGGACCACTTTTAAAAATTCCTAGAAATGTGTGAAATTAGGTTCGGGACCAAAAGATCTAGGTGGGACTCATTCATAGAAGGTGGAAAATGAGTCCCAAATCACTAAATCTAGGCCATTCAAGCTTGAAAAACCTAAATAATGATTGGCTAATGATTGGTGTCAAGATTATCCTTGAAAATATGCATTAAATGAGGCTTGTGGATGCAAAATAGGGCTTATTAAAGCATAAGAAAGCCCAATTATTAATGGAAACCCTAGAAAAGTGTGAAAGTGTGTTACAACACTTCACAACACCTTAAAATAAGACAAGATTAAGATTTATTTTGATTAAAAAGAGGTTTATAAGGTTTAGTTATTTGATAAGACCTTAGAAAAGTGTGAAAGTGTGTTACAACACTTCACAACACTTTAGCAAGGTACCATTTAAATCCATTAGTTCGCAAGGGCCTAGGACCTAATGTGAATGTGTGAGCCACATTACAACACTAAATAGAGGCGACATTAAGCTCAATTCCACAAGGAGGGCCCAAACAAGTGTGAAAATTTCCCTGATGACATTTTTTGACATTACATTGAGCCCTCACTTTAGTGAGAGGATGAATTTTCTTCAAAATCACACTAAAATAGAAAAACACACATCAAGAGGGGTCCAAGTGCACCAATTCCAATAAGTTGAGATGACAATGATCAAGATCCCATGACAAACCAACATAGGCACAAAATAATAGACATGAGAATGATATAAAGAGAAACAACAAAGCACAAGTATGCACTTTCAAAAAAAAAGATAAAAGGGTAAAAGAAAAAAGAGTCTGATCTAGCTTTGACTGCTTGTCCATCATGATGAGGATTAGATCTAGGTTGTCCAAAAAATGCATACTCACTTTGAGGCAACAAAACTCCTGGTTGTTTGCTAGGTGAGAAGTCCTAGAAGGTGAGACACATACACTTATGGTTGGTATGCACTCACACACACATGCTAGTGGCTATGGGGAAATTCATGCCTTAGTCAGGCTTTCTACTCAAACCATACCAAAGTTATACCCCTTGATAAATTTAATAAGGTGCCACAAAAATGGTTTTTTCAAGTTTCTAGCTGACACAAGAAAGAAACGTTTTACTTGGAGCTCATGAGAAAAAAAGATGGATTTATAGGAATGAAAGCTGTGTTATGCAAGGTGGCCATATTCAAAAATGCAAAATAGACAATGCTCAAAGGAGTCTTGCTTAGTTCATGTGAGGGTTGTAACTTAGGGAACATTTATTGCCCTAATGTCTCAAAGGAGGGACCAATCAAAGAATGTAAAATTCAAAACTTAGGGGGGATGTAGTGTGGCATATCAAATACCAATGGGAATATAATAAGCTAAGAAGTCCAGCACAGCTCTTGAGGGACATCCACCAATGTCATCCCACAAGTGAGAAACACATGTATGAAATGGGAAAACTACACCCGCGAACCATGAAAGGAAAAATGTAAAAGAATAATAATCACTTAATGCTTAGTTCCACTTACAAAAAATGCTAGAAAAACACCATGCTGTGAGAAATTACTTTCAAGTAGAAAATGATAAATTCAAACAAAGAAGAATACATGAGATCCAACTTGGAAAGCCCTATTCCAAGTCATATGTTTCCAAGTAAAATCATGTAATGTGAGAAAAAATGAAAAGAGAGTGGTTGCCCCCACATAAGGGATTTATGGATTTGGGGTCAATATGTACTTTCTACAATTTTTTAGAGACATTGGAACTATCATCATTCTCCAAATACATATATTACTAGAAGAATGCCACAAAGAGAGTGAAAAAAAAAAGAAAAATACTTTTAGGTTAGCATGGAAGAGCATGAATGTCTCGATGCCTTGTCACCCCAAAAGGGAAACACAAGACAAATGAAAAAGAGAAAGAAAAATATTTTGGTTCAACATGGAAGAGACATGAATGTCTTGATGCCTTGCATCATCCCCAAAAGGAAAAAATTAAAAGATTGACGACATAGAGGAGAATGAAGGTACAAATAGAGGAATGCCACAAAGAGAGAGAGAACATCAAAAAAAATGTCATAGGGGATCACATCATACACATGCAATCACACAAAAGAAAAGGAAAATAAATAATGCAAAAGACTAGTAAGGAACATGCTAGTCAACCTATTAATAGTTCGTCCACATCCCAATCATGTTCCTTGTATATCAAAGTCAGACAACTAGCCAAAGGGACAATAGAAAGTGTTGAACTAGGACTAGCACTAGGTTGAACACTCTTTGTAGGAGATTTTTAATCTAAGCTCATGGAAGAGGGAAACAATGTATTCAATTCATTATGCACCTCGTCATTAATTTTAGAAGCCTCATCATCATCATCCAAGTTAATCACAATGGGAGGTTGAACGATAATGTCCAAAGAAGGATTCAACTCTTTTTGGGAAGGTTGTATTGGATTGTTTTGTGTTGGGGTAGGGGTAGAGTGATCATGCACTACTTTAGTCAAGTTTCGATTTTGACTTTCTTTATTTGATTCTTCATGTAACCTACGAGCAAGGGAATGATGTCTAGACCTATGCTCTCTAGCACCTCTATTTCTTTTAGTTTTGTTTTCAACTTGCATTTGTGTAGGAGTGGGTTGATAAACCATAAGTTTCTTTTCTTCCATAAGGGGAGGAATGAAAGGAACCATGAGAGATTGTTCAACCACTTTCTCTTTGACTTTGTAAACATGTTTTATCCTAGGAGGTGTGACAGGGTTGTTTTTCGTTGTCTCTTGGTATTTTGTAGGACGTAGGTGAAGGTTTTTTCTTGGGTTGGTCTTGGTTATTTGGAATTTGTTTGGGTTCAATCATGGTTTAGTCAAGGATGGTAGGCTCGGTGGTGGGTGGGGACATGTTTCAGAGGGATAGTTCTACTATCTTCTTTCCCTTGAACTTTTGATAGGACAAGAAAAATAAGTCTTCTTGTGGTTTTATAGGTTCCATAGGCTCGAGCCAAAAGAAATGTAAGGAAAAGTTTCCTTTGGAGGAGAAAGGGTTAAAGCCACTATGGTGGATAGTGAATATTTCATTGAAAAAAGGAAACTTTAAGCATTTATGTATGACTGAAGGGACTGCATTCATGGTGTGAAGCCATGGATAGGAGAGCTTCACATGAAATTGGTCTGATTGTGGGATGATGGAAAATGAGATGTCGAATGTTTTTGGTCCTATTTTTAATGGTAAGGTGATAAATCCCATCATAGGGCAAGGAAAAGCATTGTGCATCTTGATCCATGCTTTTGGTTTATCATATATGTCTTGATAGAGCTCATGTAAAATTAATAATTCCTTGGCGATCACATTCTCTCCATAAGCGAGATCTATTAATGTCCCATTAGCAAACTTATCATAGATATGGCTGACTATGTAAAGACGACCATCGGGTGCATGTTTAATTATTTCACTTTGTGTGAAAGAAATATCAAGAAGCTTGTTATGTCAGCCCTTACGATGTTAGAGTTTCAACTCATGCAACCAAAAAATATAAAGGATTTTGTTCTTGTGTATTTGTATCCATAGGAATTTTTTGAGTTGTATCTATGTTATCATCATCCGTGTTAAAATTCATTACATCAGTCTTAGTAGTTTCACTAGCTTTGAGAAATGAAATACTATGTTTTGGCATGGGGTTGGTAAAGATTTGCAAGTTTTGGTTAGGAGGGGCAACAAACTTATTTCCTTGATCACTAACACCTCCAATGGAAAGACAACCAGAATCAATGAGGTCTTACACAAGATGTTTAAGATGCTTACAATGTTTTGTATCATGCCCATGTTGTCAGTCAGAATGGAAATTAGCATTTTATCTAAAACTTGGGAGTAAAGGCTTATTATAATTGGGTGTTTTGATGGGAGGCAAGGTAATCATTTGCTATTCTAAAAGTTGGGACACTGTGTTATGAAGGTTTCAAGTAAGGGAGTGAATTGTCTTTTCAGGTCCCCATAGCTAAAGGTATAGCAGATTTAAAAATAGCTACTTGGTTATTGAAATTTTGAGTTTTTGTTGAGGGGGATTGAATTGAAGGAACCCTTTGTTCTATTTTTTGAAAGGTTGGGAATTATTTTGGTTTACAGGATCAGATTTCTCAGTTTGGATGGAAGTGGACTTTGTATCTCAACTACTAATTGAATTTTGATAATTGCAAAGGTTAGTACATAAGTGCATGAAGGAGGGAAATTGCATCATGGTAATCTTGTATTGAATATTTCCTTGCAAATTTTCTATGAACACCTTTTGAAGCTGAGGGTCGAGAACCCTTACATTGATTTTGGAATAAAGTGATTGATAGTGTGAGATAAAGTTAGTTATCTTTTCATCTTCTTTTTTCTTACATCTCATCAAATTGGCCAAGGTAATCTTAGGAGTCATATGCACTTGGAAATGGTTTACAAATTCCTCAACAAGCTCATTGAATGAATGAATTGAGTTTGGTAAAGAAGAAAACCATTCCAAGGTGATATCTTTCAAGGACGTATGAAAAAAGCTTAGCCAAAAGTTTATCATCAAGGAAAATGTCACTACATAAGGTAGTATAAGTATTAACATGGTTAGAAGGATCTCCCTTTCCACTATATTTTTTGAATCTAGGAACCTCTACACCTTGTGGCATCAATATTTGCAATATCTCCAAGGACAATGGATTTCTTTTGACATAATATGTAGGTGGGCCATTTTGATTTTGGCTTATGGTGAAAATCTATTTTTGAAGGGATGAAATAGTTTGGAAGAGTTGGTTTATGAGAGGGTCATTACATGTGTTATGAGATGGAATTGAAAATGGTGAATGGGTGTATTTGTTCGAGGGACAAGTGAATGGAATTCTTATAGGTCGTAAGGTGTTAGGATATATGGTGTGCGACGCCACATAGGAACTAGGGATGCTAGTGGGAATACCCAAGGAAGGGATCACATTACGAGTTCGTTGTGTTGTTGTTGTGACTTGTGGATTGGTATAGGTAGGTATTGAGGCAATTGTTGTGGGAGGAGGAATTTGAGTTGCTCCTTGGTTTGTGATATTGCTTGTAGGTAAAGGACAAATAGTGGTTGAGGTGAGGTATTTTCTAGATATTTGAACTATATTTTGCATAAGGTCAAGTCCATCTTCACTTTCAAGCATGTGGTGAATGCTATCTATAGTAGGGATGGCAGTAGTTGAAATGTTCTCATTTTGCACTTGATGTTGTAAGCTTTCCAGGTCCTCATGAATTTGGATTATTTTTTCTTGTGGGACACTATCATTCCTTGTTTCAACTTGCATACTACTTCAAGGAAAAGAGTTGTTAAGGGTATTGTCCATTTGTATTGTACTAGTGTCAATACTAGGAGTGAAAGAGCTAGACAACCCAAGATCCACAATGATTATGCTATCGAAGGATGACACACGAGTCTCTAAATTCGTCTCACTATAGTATTAGCAATAGGACACCAAATAATCATACAAGGGCTACTAAATGCAAGGTGAATGCAAATGCAATATATGGTAAGTGTAATGAAATAATTATAATAGAAATTATGGAATTTGAAATAGAAAGGAAATAACAGCAAACAAAAACTCAAAAATAGTACTTTAAATGCCATAGTATCCAATTTAGAATGTATAGAGGGACTTATTCACCCAAGGTGGTGAATGAGTCCCAATACACATTTCTTTTTAAAAATTATAAATTTTTAATTGGATTTTATGCTTTTTTATATTTTTATGACCTGTATCTTGGATGCAAATGTAGATTCTTTTTATTTTCAATGAAATGAGGTGCAAAAATTCTTACTATATGAGCTTTCACTAATACAAAATTTGAAACCTTACAATACAAATTAACTAATATAAATCCTAATGCAATGTTAATGCAAGAAAGATCTAGGATGCTAATGCAATCCAAATCAAAATTACGATGTTCTAAATGTAGGTTCACCAAAATGAAAGGTGGAAAGTTGTTTTGCTTTCCTCCTAGTGTTTAGGACCTAGAAGGAAAATTTTTACTTTCACTCAAGAACAAACCCTTGAGATCTTAATGAAAAGGAGAAAAAGATCTTACAAAACAACTGTCCTAGGGGTTGAATGTAAACTAATAAGGGGTCCACCACCAAGTTTAGACTTAAAAAAGATAATGAAATGCAAGATGCAAAACTAAACCCTAATTCAATGTAATACACTACAAAATGACCTAAAAAAGTAAATGAAATAACACAAAAAGCTACAGAAAGGAATGTGTGCACCTGGAAATATGGAAATGACCGAGTCAAGCTTTGAAACACTATAAATTCTACTTTTAATGTTGAATGGGACTCATTTTCCAAGATGGGTGAATCAGCCCAAAAACTAGGTTTCCGTGCGGGAACAAGAATCTGCCAAATGGGTATCCGAATTAGTAAAAATCTAAATTTTGACTAGAACTAGGACTCATTCACCAAAAGTTGTGAATTGATCTAGTTAGGATTTTATAAAGGTTCAATGGCTCATCTTTCTCTCCTCTATCTTCTTTGTCCTTCCTGATTGATGTCTAGATCTGAAACCCTGATTTGCAACCTATAGGTCTTCTCCAATGTTCTCTAAGGCTTAATGACAACTTTGACAACTTTGAGCGCCTAAATTTTTTTCTCCAATCTTGCTCCTTAGGAAATATACAACCTAGACCAAACCCTAGCAATAGGAGGCTACAAACATGTATGAGATGGCTCAAATAGATGTAGATCTTGACTCTTGCTTAAAGGTGATAGATCTTGAATTAAGTGCTTGCTTGAATCACAAAATCCTATGTCACAATTGTTAGCTCAAAACCAAACATAATGCATGAAGTCTTTGACATGATGATAGATGCTTGAATGTTGCTCTAAGAAAAACTTGATAATCTTCCCTTGAATGCTCTTGAATGCTCTTGTGAATGCTTGAGTGCTCTTTTGAACTCAAACATGCTATAAGGATGAATACTTGAATGAATGGGGTGAAAATGAGTGAAAGAACCTTATATTTATACTCAATTATGTAAGAATTCTCATAATTAGAACACTACAAGCTGACATCAGTTCTAGGAGAATAAAATTCCTCTTGAAATTTAAATTAATTTTGGATTTGGACCACACGAGACTCATTCGCCCAATGTGGTGAATAAGTCCCACCAGGCTTAATTTTTGGGACCAATTTAAAAAATGCCTAGAAATGTGTGAAATCAGGTTCAAGACCAAAAGATCTTGGTGGGACTCATTCGCCTAAGGTGGCAAGCACCAGATCAATAAATCAAGTTCATTCAAGGCTAAAACACCAAAAATTATTATTATTAATGATTTTGTTGGGATTATCTCAGAAAGTACATTAAATGGGAAGCCTTGTGGATACAGAATTAGGCCAATTAAAGGCATAAGAAGCCAATTATTAGTAGGCAAATCCTAGAAAAGTTTGAAAGTGTGTTACCAATGCTTAAAACACTTGAAAGAAATAAGGCAAGATTAAGATTTATTTGATTAAAAGAGAGGGTTTATTAGGGTTTAGTTGTTTGATAAGACCTACAAAAGTGCTAAAGTGTGTTACAACACTTGAGTATGTTTAGGATCATCATGGAATAGAGTTAAGGAAACTTGGCGTAAAAATTTGAATAGTTATCTATATTATTTAAAAATATGTAAGAATAGAATCTATAGAATATTGAATGTAGTTTCTAAACTACTAGGTTTATTTAAAAAAATCTATTTGGTGAAAATTTGAAATTTCAATGGAGTAGTACTTAAATTGGGAAAATAAAGAAGTAGATTAATGCGATAGGTAGTCCTAACCACAATAAAATAATAAAATTTTAGATATAGAAATTTGGGATTCATGTCGATGTGATGCATATCTTTTTTTGTAATTTTGATAAATAATTAATTATGAACTTTTTTATTACAACTTTTAAAAATATAAAAACTCATATGTCTGACCACCTTCTAGAATTGGTCAAAACTTCTTGAAATTCATTTTTTTAATCTATATTATCACGAAGCATAGAATTTGATGCATATTTCAAAATTCAAAAATGTGATACCATTTGAAAGCTATAGATGATTATCAATTAGCCTCATATCAATTATGACTTTAGTCATAGAGTTCAAATAGAAATGAATAATAATAATTTTAAATTCAAAGTAAAGCATAATTTATATTAGGAAGATGAAAATATCCTTTAAAAATCTTTTTTGTTTCATCAATTTTGGGTAAAAAAAGTCATCAACCACACATACCCATCATATTACCCTTTTGGCCCATCATGATCTACCTAGTTCACAACACTTTAGCAAGGTACCATTTAAATCCATCTGTTCACAATAGCCCAATACCTAACATGAATGCATCAACCACATTACAATAATAAATCAAGGCAACTTTAAGCTCAATTCCACGAGGGCCCAAACAAGTATGAAAATTTCCTCGACAACATTTTTTGACACTATAGATTCATGATCTTTGTACTAGCAAACCTCGAAGCACTGAACACCAGTTTTGTGAGAATTTCTTTGATTTAACTTTTAATTTTGGATAAAACTGAACTTCTACCACCTCAAATTGCATTCCCAAGAATTTCTATCTCAGTAACTATGTACAACACATTTCTCCGTCTTTCCTCATTCTAAGTTTCCTTCAAATTCCTCACTTTTATCTTAATTTCTTTGATTTTTTCTCTTTTTTCTCTACATGTGTTTTCCTACTTCTAGGAATGCATACTCCTATTTTCGTCAACCTTTTTCATCACCAAACTAGATTTCTAGGCCTTATTACAACCCCAAAGGCTTGGAATTTTTTTCTTCCTCTGGACCCCTTCCACTAAGGAATTTCTATGCATTGTCCTTAGAGAGACTTTCAGGAATGCCAGAGCCTTCCATAGGATAAATTTAGACTTGGCTTTGTGGTTCATTGCTTCTCTTCTCGACCTCGGCCTCCTGATAGTTGAAGTTCATTATGATATCATCATGATAGTGCAACCAACTTTCTTGGGAAATTTTGACCATGTTCTTGTTGTTGCTCATCTGGCCATAGGAATTCCATCTATTTATTACATTCCTCAGTTTCTAAAACAAGGCAAAGTAGTTCCTCTTTTTCCCTTCCTTACTGCTCTGCATACCCCCAACCATGAAGACCATAGGGACAACACCTACCTGGGGTATAGAATCCTCTAGGATGAAGCATACCAAATCAACTAACTTATCTTGCCAACTGTTCTAGCACTATTTTCTGAACATCTAGCCATCCTTTTTATTTCTTTTTTATATCGACCTACAATGAGAATTTTGTATGTCCATGTATTTATGAAATATAATGAAATTTTTTCTTTTCTATACTCATGTGTGTATTTATTCCAAATGGTTTTACATTCTTGTTCAAATTTATAGTAAAATTTTTTTTAGAATTCAATCATCATATGTTTTAAGTTAAGAAGAATTCATTAATGTCAAGAAAAAAACTAGAAAGCAAGGAAAAACTACTAAGGAAAACTAACCTAACTAACCATAAGCTACCCTAATCAAACAGTTAAACCTAATTAAGCAATTTACTCTAATTTCTCCCACTAACTTGAGAGCACTCTTTGTTCAAATCCTAGCAAGTTTATCTTTAAACTCACTTAAATAAATTTTGGATAACCTACTATAAAAATGAATTATTTGAATTTTTTTAAGTTTGATAGATGATAATTCAAATATATACTTACCAATAGTTTGGTTAAAATGTATGGAAATGACCTGATTAATGGTCAATTACACACACCTTTGCCATCTTCTCTATCTTGTACCTTCTTCCAGTCTTCGTTCATTGTCTTCCATTTCATTTCACTCTATTCTATGAATGGTTGTGTTTATTTCTTGATTTTATCTCTCCCTAAAACTTCTTTGGTTATCTGTATTATCTTCAACCTTAACATCACTAATCATTTCATTAGGCTAGTCCTTAATACAATTTGCACAATTATCAAAAAGGGGAAAATTAAAAACTTTATATTCTACAATTCACATAAAATCAATAATTTCTTCCCTTTTAAGTTGTGGATTCACAATTAGTAGAAAAAAGTATGCATCTCCCACTCATTTCACCCATTATTTCTTCGTGTTATCATCCACATGTCTGAATATTGGTGACCTGTTTCTTTCAAATTTAAAACGTGATATTCACAAATCTTGATGAATTTTCTTCTTTTCCTTCAAAGCTTCTGAAATATCTTCCTAACAATTATAGAACTAGGGAATATATTGGGTCTAATGATTAAACTACCAAAATTTATAGTTTCACTAAATTTATAGTTTCACTAGGGTTGGGAACTTTAATAGAATTCAAATATCTTTCTAGTAATAGTTTCTTTCTTCCTGCACTTAGGGACTCCTCCATTAATGAAATTACCTTATGAGTAGCAAAACATACCCTAGTTAGGAAAACTTTACAATTAAGTTCACTATGATCAATCGTGTCATGGATCTTACACTCTATAACCCTACCAAAAGTGAACAGGTCCTCAAATGAAAAGGCCTTTTGTTAGGGATTTTTGGAGCTTATCAATCTCTTTTTCATTCCCCATTACAAAGCTAATTAGATTTATAACTCACAAGTGGACTTTTAATATGAAATTGGGACAAAAATATTAGATGAAAACACCAAAGATCCCACCTTCTAGCACCACTTCTATTGACGCGGATGTTACACACACACACCATTAGGTTGATAAATTTTCACAAAGTAGTGTGGGAACGTACATTTCTTGAAATACTCCACCTAGAAAATTAAATCTAAGGAAAACTCGATTTGATCCCAAGGGTAGTTTATATTAGGTCTTGACCCACTAGGTTCACTCAGGGTTCTTTGTGATATTGATGTTAAACACTAGGAGTAAACAACTGTTAAGAATTTCCTAGTATCCAAAAGATAGAAACATAATCTGAGTCTGGTCATTCAATAACTTCATGAAATAAAGGAATTTGCAATAATATTTCTTGAAACTCAATTTAACCAGCATTCACTCAAGTAGATTTAACATTAAGCATTCAACAACTTCATGGAATTGAAAGATTTATAATAAAACTCCATGTATTTATCATTTTGGAACATTTTTTTGAATATAAAGCATATATGTAAATTGAAGAATAAAAAATTATTGAAAAGTAAAGTTTATCCTAGGTATTATCCACACACGCTTCAAGAAATAACCAAACTAGAGCAAACCATTATATACATCACTAGATTGCTTCACAACTAGGAATAGAATGATGCAAGAGTTTAAAGAAGGGGGGATTATTTTCCACTAGATAGTGTTAGTATGCACCCTTAAACATTGTGGCACAAATTCTTGTCTGATAGGAACAAACAATCAACTACATAAGATTTCATATCAAGAAATATATTTCAAATTAGCTCTGACATTAGTTAACTTCTAATGAAACATACAAGTTTTTAATCTGGAATGGAACAAAAGAAAGAAAAAAAAACATTAAATTTTTTTGGGTCTCCAACATCCACAAATTCTAAACTTAAAAATGAAATTAAGTAGCTCTTAGCCTTTTATAAGAATAAGACACTTGAGAAATTCAATCAAAATATGAGAGGGAATGCAAGGGACGACTCACACCAAGGCACATGGCACATGATAGTTCACAAGAGAAATTTTGAATAAGTCAATAGATTTTGATCTTCTTCAACACTTTGTAACATCTCAACTTATGTCTTTAAAATTCGATTAGGAGAACAAATTGGATTGACTAGATTTTTCAAACAAAATGTAGGAACTTCCTCTACTTGATTTTCAAACCAGTAGAACTAGTCATTCAAATCCACCACCACTTTTTTTCTACATTCAGGTTCAAGATTATGGCTAAAACACTCAGAAGTAGATCGCCCCGAAGCTAGGCACCCTCCTTCGCCACAAGTGTAATACCTAGGTCCTTGATCTCTCAATTGTCGACATTTCTTTATGACAAACTTTATTCTTGTATGAGCTTTTAGAGTGCACCACCAAACTAGGTAACATCATCAAATCTACTTCCAATCCAAATTTTTTTGACCGTCCATACCAAAACATAGTCCAACAACCTATTTATCATGCACGTAAAATGCCATATATCAATCCCTTTTAAATATAATTAATAGGACTCATATCATTAATCATAAATGAACTTTCAAAACAAGCCATAAATAACAAGCTTTAAATGAACTCTCATGTAATTATCAGTTTAGGTAGACTACTAGATATTTTAGGCATTCAAGCAAAATTAAACCAACTTCAACATTTCAGCACCAATGGTTCTTTTACCCAATACCCAACACCTGACATATTTCAACTTTACCAAAATAAAATTCACCCAGACCTCAGTTACCACTTGAACCTTTATATTCCTTGGAATTTTACTCCCGGAATACAAAAATTTAGTAGAATTCTCTTTTAACATTTCCATCGACCCAATACCCCTATACCCAATCTATTCAACACCCGGTATCTTCAAACCATGAATTATTCTAAATATCTCCACTTTAACATCTTCTCTCTTGGTGATCATTAGCCACATAGCACTTGCCATATGCATTAGTTTTTTAAACTTGGGTCCCCAAGCATTACGCTCTTGGGAGGTGTTGCGAGACAAGTTTGTGCAAGATCATGGGGGTCCAAAAAGTGGTGATGTGAAAAAAAAACATTTTTAACATGCCCAAAAAACGTGAAGTTTCCGCTTTGATTTTTTGTAGGCTTGGGTACAATATCCATTTTGGTTTGGTAATACCAAACCAAAACAAATATTTGTTAGAAGCATATATCTGTTTCTAAATGGATATTTGTTTAGTTTAAGTTAGAATTTTTAATTTCATTGGGTCCGGTCCTAACCAATACTTTTATTTTATATATTATAATAATTTTTTAATATTTTTATCATATACAACATTAAATTAAAAAACATTATAATAATTTTTTTTTTAATAAAATTATTATAATATTAGTTAATATATTATTATATAATAATATATTAAATATATTATAATATTATATTTTATTATAATATTAAATATTATATATTACTTGTGATATTTGGAAGTGGGGAAGGTGTATGAGCTCTCCTAGGGTTTTGTGGTTTTTATGGTCATCCTTGGCCCCTCTTGCGTCATACTGTGTATTCTGTACAGGAAACCCCTCTTTTCTTGTGTGTACAACCACATTTACTACTATTTTTGTGTTTTAATATGCCTTCAACCGACTCTAACCTAGGAGTTCATGTTGGTGCTAGTGGTTCATCTATGTTGTTCAATGGCTCCTCCTCCAAACAAATGTCCTCGAAAATTTGTTCTAAAAGTATTTCATGAGGTATGAACCATGAATCCCCAGCTGATGTGATTTTTCCATTACCATATTTTGATTCTACTTGCCAGTTGCTTGAGCAACACACCCTTGTGGGTTATTTTGTTGGGAGGACCCCCCCCCCCCCGAAAGTGTGCTTAAAGAATGGGTTAAGATGGTCCAAAATTTAATGAAGGGTTTTTTTCTATTATGTTTTACGGAAGTCAATCATGTCAGGCTATTCTAGCACATGGTCCTTGGTATGTCAGGTCATCCTTGTTGGTTTTCTAGGCATGGACCCAATATTTTTGTATCTCAGATGACAATAAGTTGCGGGTCCTAGTCTGGATTGAATTCCCTAGTTTTCCTTTACCTTGCGTACCCTTTTTGAATCATATTGCATCCTCACTGGGGAGGGTCATTTGTGTTGAGCCCAATAGGTTTTCTGAGACTTGGCCCTAGAAATGGGTCTATGTGGAAATAGACCTCTCCAAGGATTTGAAAGAATCCATTGATATTCAAATTGGAGCTCTCTGGCATACCCAAAAATTCACTTATTTTAATTTTCCCAACACGTGCTATAGGTGTCAGTCGACAGACCACAAGATTAAGGACTTCCCTTTGGCAGTGCCTCGTACACCTTCCATGCCATGAGATACTGAAAAGCCTCATCAGGTGGAGCCGTCTGCTACTAAATCAGAGGAAGAATGGACCATGGTTACAAATCAAAAAAATAAGCCAACTGGTTCTGTGTTGGCCTCTAAGGCCTCTAAACCTTCGTAGGTCATTTCAAACCCTTCATGGAAGGGAATGGATGCTCCTGTTGTAGCTAACAATGTGTCCATGCATCCTAGGGAAAAGGAAATGCCTTAGCTTGCTATCATTATGAGTGCTCAACTAAGGGTTTCTCCTCCCGTGTCAAGAGCTCAAAGGCGGTCTCGTAGTTCATCTCCACTACATGAAGAGGGTGAATATGTACAAGAAAATAAAATATTATCCTCTCCTATTTAGATTGGCTCACTCCAACCAAATTTTTTGCAGAATCGTTTCTCTTCCTTGACTGAAGAGGAACCAGACTTCGACAATATGGAGGAGTTTCATTCATGAATTTCCTCTCATGGAAAGTTTGAGGTCTGGAAAACCTCTCCAGAAAGAATTTTGTTAGGGATACTTTGCAAAAATATTCTAGTATTGAAGTGTTTTGTCTCCAAAAGGTTAAAATTTCTGGATTTTTGCTTGTTTCGGCTTGTCATTCTATTTGGTTGGCTAGTAAAATGTTTTGCACTTTGCATGAGGCTAGGAATGGTGGAGATGTTACCCTTTTGTCCCCATGGTGGCATGCTTGTGTGGTTAACCATGGGTCTGATCCCACTCATTGGCTTGTCTGGATTCTTCTTAACATTTATAATAATTCCTTTGGGATTATTAATGTTTATGCTTCTAATGATGTTGTGGAGCACGCTTTGCTCTAGCACTAGATTGTTGATTCATTGCTAGTTACTACTTGGTTATTATGTGGGGATTTCAATATGGTTGAGATGGAATATGACAAGAATGGTACCCTACCATTCAGATGGGTAGCTAGTGAGAGAGAGGCATGGTTTTAAATGCACAATAATTTGGGGCCTTTTGATCCCAATATTGGTTGCCGCCATTATCATTCTCTCTGGCACATTTGGTGTAATTTCAGGGTTGGCTTTGATAGAATATTTAAAAGCCTTGACTGTGCCATGATCTTGGCTCAATCTTTCTTTTCTTTTGATAGCTCTTCTCTGCTAGTTAAGTTGTTAGTGGATGTGACTCTATCTGACCACTTCCCCATTTATTTTCACATTGAATTGGAGACGTGACATCCTCGCACGTGCAAGAAACAATTTTTTTAAATGCATCTTTTCTCTGCCACAAGCCTACCTTGGCCCACATTCGCAGAGTGTGGAATTTGGAGTGCAAACCAGCTCATCATACAGGCTAAATTACTTTGTGGAATGATGCTATCACATGCATGGCTAGATTTTTGTGCATTTATGGGCACCGACTGGCTATCTTTAACCGATGGTCTTATGAGGCTACCACCACTGACCTGCAGTAAGCTACTAAAGCTTTAGCGGCCAATCCATTTTCTCCATCATTGCAAGTTAGGGTGGCAGAATTAAGACACAAAAATCAAGTTGTAGATAATTATGTTGCTAGAGGTGCACGGATCAAAGCTCAGTTACATTGGCTAAAAATTGGTGATTGTGCCTCCAAAGAGTTTTTTTTGGTGTTGCGTGCCAGGCACTCATCCTTGGGAATTAAAAAAATTAAAGATGGTATGCAGGTGCTCTTTTAGCTTCCTAATATTCTCCAAGCTTTTATGCGTCATTATGAGCAGGTTTTCACTGCACAAGAACATATGCCTATGTGCCAACAAGCCCTTCAAGATTTCCTTGTTGTCATGCCAAATAGGTTTTCCTTAGCCCAATTTTTTTTTTTGGATCAATTGTTAACAATTGATGATCTCAAGGAAGTTTTTCATTCCATGGCTAATGACAAAGCCTCGGGGATCGATGGCTTCCCTTGTGAATTTTATAAGGCCCTTTGGGACTATGTTGGGCAAGATCTACATCATGTTTACTTAGAGGCTTTACATGCTAATTCTCTAGGTAATTTAATAAATAGAGGCAATATAAAATTCATAGCTAAGTTTGGGGATCTAGAGGATATTTGCAACTAGAGGCCTATCACGCTTCTCAATGTCTCATACAAATTATTGCCAAGGCTTTGGTTTTGAAGATTCACCATCTGTTGCCTCATATTGTGTGTCCTAAGCAAACAGGTTTCATCAATTTCAGGTTCATCTGGATAATATCATTGTTATTTGGGAAGGCATGGAATGGGCCCGAGGTTCAAACTAGAAAACCATCTTTGTTAAAATCAACTTTTCCAAAGCCTATGACCACATTGAATGGCCTTTTATTCTTGCTATGTTGCAGGCTTTGGGATTTGGGCCTAATTTTATTCAAGTTTTTTGTATGCTTTTTGTGGATGCCTTGGCTTGCATTATCATCAATGGTCACCAATCTTCTACCTTTGGCCTCTTTCATTCCATTAGGCAAGGATGCCCTCTTACCCCCTCTATGTATGTGCTGGTAGCTGAAGGATTTGGCTACCTCTTGGCCCACATGGTTTCCCAATGGGGTGTCAAGGGTATTTTGTTTCCCAATTCTCATGATCAATTGCTTAATGGCCATTTTGCAGGTGTTCTTTCCTCACTCTTCTAGAGGAAGAAGAAAATATTAAAGCGGCCCTAGATTGCCTCAATAATTTTTGTCTTGATTCTTGTTCTATCATCCAGTGGCAAAAAACCTTGTGCTATAGACATTTTGTTCTGCCTACTCCTTGGTTTCAGTAGTATAATTGGAAGTGGATTGGGCTAGGAGAATTTTTTTGATTTTTGGGCATTCCCTTTGCCTTCCAGGCTTCTTTGGCTGAATTATGGCAAGCTGTTCTTTCCAGGGTTGAGAAAAAGCTTACCTACTAAATTACTAAGCCTATCTCTCTGGGGAGGAAATTCCAGGTTTGTTCTAAGGTGCTTGTTGCCACCCATGTTTACTATTCTTCTTGTTGGGCCCCTTCAAAAGTTTCCTATGAAAAGCTTGAAAAGCTACTTAGAGATTTTCTTTGGGCCTCTGCTACCTCCCACAAAAGGTTTCATCATGTTTCTTGGGAATTTTGTTTCCTTCCCAAAGATTCTGGAGGGCTTGGGTTACTCTCCACTTAGCAAAAAGGGACTTCCTTGTGTGTCAAATGGATAATTCGTGCCCTCACTGGTAATGGGGCCTAAAAAATTCTTCTCAAACATTGTATCCAATCTAGTTTTCCCACACATAGACTCACTTGGAAGGGGATTGGTTTTCAAACCCCTTTAGTTATGGAGGAACCATTCCAAATTGTGAGAAATTTTATGGCTAAGAACATTTGGAAAGCCCGGGAGGCTATTAAGCCCTAGCTTCATTGGGTTGGTTTTGGTTTTTGTGATGGGCTCTCACTCAACTAGCAGAATATTTGGCGGTCACTCCTTTTTTCTAGCAATAGTCAACCATTGGCTAAATCACTTTGGCTTTAGGCACTCAAATTTCACAAAAAGGGAATTCAGACCCTACAACAGATTTTTCATAGATCCACTATGCGTATCATGTAGTGGGAAGTGTTTCGTGCCATGTACATGATTCATAACCAAGACCGTGCTAATTTTGATGGTTTGGTGACTATTGTCCCTGCAGAGATGATTCATAAGGTTGAAATTTATAGGACCAAACCCTGATTGAAGGACTGGAAGTGGTATCTAGACACCCCTTTTAGAAATTATAAGCCTCGGCTTCAAGTGGCTTTCACCACACTTTCCTATGATTTAGAGTTTGAACCGAAGGTGGCTTCTTCAATCTCTTGCTCATGTATGGCGTAAAAGATTTTTTGCCACTTGGTCTACAAGTGTTGAGCCGAAACTTTCCCACTTTTCTTGGTGTATTCTTTTCCAAAGCTTTCATGTGGGTTCTTGGCTTGTTCACCTAGGGGTCAGGACCCTCGCTACCCTTTTTGTGGGCAAGTTGAGACTTTTAAGCATTTTTTTTGGTTTTTTCCTAGAGCTTAGCAGCTTTGATCTTGGATTCATGACTTATTTTGGCCCTTTAGACTGGAGCCTTTTTCCTGGCATATGATTCTGCTGGGTGATTCACCTAGATTTCCTACTAAGTATACCCAGCTTTGGCACATTTTCAGGGTGGAAATCCTTTTCAATATATTGAAAAAAAAAAATGCCTGCATATTTACTCATTCTCAAATAGATGTTAATATTTCTTTATATGCTAAATTAGTTATTTGTTCTAATGTGCTTCTACAGATTCAGGTGCAAGATAACCAAGTTGCACTTGAAGTTGCTCACTGGGTGTTGCCACAATAGTGGTTTACAATTTCTGGGAGGTCCTAATTTTTGCTGAAATCACATATTTTTCAAAAATATAATGATTTAAGCCTTGAAATATTCCATTTAAAAGATTCCAAATGAAGAGGGTTTGATCAAACCACCTTAGACCAAACCCCCTTGGATATAACCCTGCTAGTTTTAAACCATACTTATAGAAAAGTCTCCTTTACACCTATGAAAATGATGATAAAAAATCACTTTTGATTTACCTTTTGGGGGATAAAATGAATTAATTTAAAATTTATTGTTTTGTAAGTATGTAGTCCCTATTATAAGCTTCCAAAAAAGTATAATTTTAATAAAAATTAATTTGATTATTATATTTATTTTTTATTTCTTGTGAATGTAGGTTTTTCACTGAAAAATCAAACTCTTTGTTTTGCACATGTGGAAAAATAATAGATTATCAAAAAAAAAAATTAAAAAACATGAGTGCACTAGATATTTAAGTACTTGACCCAACAAAAAAATAAAAATTAAATTTTGATACATACAAAAGAAGTTACGCGTTATATGGTTGCACTATGTCTAAATTGTAACTGGTTTGACTTTGAAACTTGATTAAAGAAAAAATATTAAATTAAAAACTATCTAACCAAGTGGAAGCACTAGATATTTGAGTTAAAAATCTAAATTTGAAAGAATTATAATTTTATCCTTCATGGAAAAAAAATTATGCATTATACGGTGAGCGTCACTTTTTAAAATTGTTGTTTTCTAAAAAAAAATAGTTTTTGAGGGAGATGGAAAAAGAAGTGCAATATGATTCCAAAAATTTTGAAAAAAATATATTTAGATTCTATAGACAAAATTTCATGAAATTCTAGTTTGCATCATCTTCAAATTCCTCATAGTTTAGCTACTATAGGTTCCCACAAGTGAAGATTTAGTTAAAAAATATATTTCAGTGCCCAGTTTGGCCAAAAATTGTAAACCACTATTATGGGATCACCCCACTTGCAAGTGTTGCTAGATCACTAGGGAAATTCCCCTTGCATTATTTCTCAGGTTCCCACTTTTCCCACCTCTTCCTGTGGTTGGTCGCCCTCTCGGGGCTGATAGAAGAGTGGTTCTACATGCCCCCGCTCTTAGCCTCCTCTTCAACGGGATTCTCACCCTCCTTGGCGGACTCGTTCTCCTTTGCCATAGGCTGGACAAGGATGGTCCTCTGGTGGTGCTACAGGGAGTGGCAGTGGTGGCTCTGGATGGCCCTCTAATTTCACTCCTGCTTCTGGCTCTAGATGGCTAGATACTGGTAAATGCTTTTCACGTCTGGCGCATGCAATCTCACCCTGACGTGAAGATAAAGAAGAAGAAAAAGTTAAAGATTCTGATGATGGTTAGGGTCCTCCTCCTGACATCATTGACCTCACTGATGTATGGGGAAAATTTTTGGATGACAGAGACCCTCTTGGCTCTGTTCGCATTGCTCTGGCTGCTTAATGGCCCATTTTATGTTTTTGTACTCTTGGACTTTTGGGCGCGGCCCAAGTTAGTTAATATTTTGGTTTTCTGGGTGCTGCCCATGTGACTCTCGTGGTGTGCATTCTTACCACCCATCTTTTTTTGTCAATATGTATTTTATCTTTAATTTAATATAGATATCTGCCATATTCATCAAAAACAAAAAATATATATTTATTATATTTTATGATTATATTATATTACTATATAATAATATAATATATAATATACTATAATATAATATACATTATATTATGTATAATATATATATTATAATATATCTTATATTGTAATATATATTATATTATAATATAATTGAACCATTTATTTTTGGGTCCCTAAGACTTCTCTAACACTTCGAGGTTTTTTTCACCTAAAAGGAGAGAGTGAGGACCAAAAATGCTAATGGCTCATTCAAATTATGTTATGTGTAATGTTTTCTAATCTAAATGAAGTAAACTAAATGCAATTGAGTGATTTAAATGACTGCATATGAATGCAAAAGTAAGATTTTTGCTATGCTTGTCAACACACTATGATATGCAAAAAATGAAGTAAATGAAGAAAGAATTTGCAGAATAGAAAGAAATAAGATGAAATAGAGTGCACTTGGGAGATGTTTGATGATTTTGGAATGTTGTGAATGTTGTTTGAAATCACTGAAATTTCATAGTTGGACTCATTCGCCTAGGGTGGCGAATTAGTCCTTCTCCTGGTGAAAATGTGTTGGAAATAGGTTTCTAACTGTCAGGATCTGAAATTTGACAAAATTTAGATTTTCAATCCTAAGGTGGGACTCATTCACCACTAGTGGCGAATTAGTCCTCTCCCAAAATTCTAAAAAATCAGGAGACAACTCTACAACACCAGATCTAGAAATCACTGATTATGAGGTTGCCAAAGTCAATTATGCAAGAAACGGACAAAAAACTTTCTCCAAGCTTGAAATAGACTTGAGTTTACTTGAAGCACCTAGTTGAAATGTAAACCAATATTCAACACCAAAAATATTGTTAAATCTACACACAAAAGTCTACAAATACACATGCAACAAGGGAAGAATGGTTGAGGGTTAGCAAATAGTGGTTTTCCTTGGTCAAACCCCACTTTTGGTAATCAAACCCTTAATGAAATAATGAAATGAAAGATAAAGATAAACTAATAGCATGCAATTGCTATCACCTTACCAAAATCTTGATGATGTAAATATGAAGTAATGCCAATGGATGCTTCAAAGTGCTTGAATATTGCTTGAATTGATGTTGTGGAATGCTTGAATGCTTGAAATGTGAGATTGAATGCTTGAATGAATGAGGAGATTGTAGGAGATGTAAAATGATGTGAAAATCACTTATTTATATAATCTTGTGCCTTAGTTACCTGTTGATACCCCATCACAGGTTGACATCAAGTGTTTATGAATAAAAACCCAAAATGAAAATTTAAAAATTTTGAATTTGGGGCCAAGGGGGACTCATTTGCCACCCATGGTGAATGTGCCCCACCTAGGACCTGAAAATGTGTGTTGAGAAATATGTTGTATTTAATGTTGTTTGTCGGGAAAATATTAAAAAATACACTTAATTAAGTCATATGAGGTCATAAAGGGACCAAATAAAGCATGAGAAGGGATAAATAGTGAAGATATTCCTAGAAAAGCGTGAAAGCTTGTTACAAGACGTTACAACACTTCAAAATAGGACTTGATAAGTGATGAAAAGGTGATTTTTTAGGTGAATTGTAATGAATAGATTCTAGAAGAGTGTAGAAATGTCTTACAATACTTCACAATGTGGTGTTGCCACAATACTAGTTTACACTTTTTCTAAGATCCTGATTTTTGTTGAAATCATTTATTTTTAGAAAATATAATGATTTAAGCCTTGAAAAATTCCATTTAAATGATTCCAATTGAAGAGGGTTTTATCAAACCACCTTAGACCAAGCCCCCTTGGATGGAACCCTACTAGTTTTAAACCATACCTATAACAGAGTCTTTTTTACACCTATCAAAATACTAATAAAAAACCACTTTTGATTTAGATTTTGGGGGATCAAATGAATTCATTTAAAATTTATTTTTTGTAAGTATATAGTCCTTATTATAAGCTTCCAAAAAGTATATTTTAATTAAATTTAATTTGATTATTATATTTATTTTTTATTTCTTGTGAATGTAGATTTTTTAGAGAAAATCAAGCTCTCTATTCTACACATGTGGAAAAATAGAAGATTATAAAAAAAAAGGTTGAAAAATATTAATGCACTAGATACTAAAGTCCTTGATCCAACAAAAAAATAAAATTGAATGTTAATACAAACAAAAAAAGTTACATGTTATACAGTCACACTATGTTTTAATTGTAATTGGTTTGACTTTGAAATTTGATTAAAGAGAAAATATTCAATAAAAAACTATCTAACTAAGTGGAAGCATGAGATATCAAAGTTACAAATCTAAATTTGAAAGAATTAGAATTTTATCCTTCATGGAAAAAAAGTTATGCATTATACAATGAGCGTCACTTTTTAAAAATGTTGTTTTCTGAAAAAAAACTAGTTTTCAAGGGATATGGGAAAAGAAGTGTAATCTAATTCAAAAAATTTTGAAAAAAATATATTTAGAATCTATAGAAAAAATGTCACGAGACTCTAGTTTGCATCATCTTCAAATTCCTTGTGGTTTAACTTATATAGGTGCTCGAAAGAGAAGATTTAGTTAAAAAAGAAATATTTCAAATCTAAATTTGAAAGAATTAGAGTTTTATCCTTCATGGAAAAAAAGTTATGCATTATACAGTGAGTGTCACTTTTTAAAACTGTTGTTTTATGAAAAAAACTAGTTTTCAAGGGAGATGGAAAAAGAAGTGTAATCTAATTCCAAAAATTTTGAAAAAAATATATTTAGAATCTATAGAAAAAATGTCACAAAACTCTAGTTTGCATCATTTTCAAATTCCTTGTGGTTTAGCTGCTATAGGTGCTTGAAAGAGAAGATTTAGTTAAAAAAGAAATATTTCAAATCTAAATTTGAAAGTTACAAATCTAAATTTGAAAGAATTAGATAATTATCTTTCATGGAAAAAAAGTTATGCATTATACAGTGAGCGTCACTTTTTAAAAATGTTGTTTTATGAAAAAAAACTAGTTTTCAAGGGAGATGGAAAAAGAGGTGTAATCTAATTCCAAAAATTTTGAAAAAAATATATTTAGAATCTATAGAAAAAATGTCACGAAACTCTAGTTTGCATCATCTTCAAATTCCTTGTGGTTTAGCTACTATAGGTGCTCGAAAGAGAAGATTTAGTTAAAAAAGAAATATTTCAAATCTAAATTTGAAAGTTCAAATCTAAATTTGAAATAATTAGAATTTTATCCTTCATGGAAAAAAAGTTATGCATTATACAGTGAGCGTCACTTTTTAAAAATGTTGTTTTCTGAAAAGAAACTAGTTTTTAAGGGAGATGGAAAAAGGAGTATAATGTAATTCCAAAATTTTTGAAAAAAATATATTTAGAATCTATAGAAAAAATGTCACGAAACTCTAGTTTGCATCATCTTCAAATTCCTTGCGGTTTAGCTGCTATAGGTGCTCGAAAGAGAAGATTTAGTTAAAAAAGAAATATTTCAGTGTCCAGTTTGGCCAAAAATTGTAAACCACTATTGTGGGATCACAAAAACATTCAAAAGACATTGTTCTTTGAATTTTAGTACCTAAATATGCATGTTCAAGACATTTTACAACATAAAATCAGAGAAAAATAGTTCCAATACCATGAAACAAGACCTAAAAGGCCATGAAAATGATAAGGGGCCATTTTTTATGGCACATTTAGCCCCCACTTTAGTGAGAGGATGAACTTGCTTCACACTCACACTAAAGTAGCCATGAACATTGAGAGGAGGGTTCAAGTGCACTTATATTAGCAAGATGGAATAACAATGATCAAGAGGGATTATCAAGCCCCTAGGATGAAGACCCCATAGCACACTAAGCATAAGAACAAAGAAACACACAAGTGTTGAAATGAAAGAATTGAATGAAGCTTTGATCATCTATCCAACTAGTTGTGGATTAGATCTAGGCTGATTGTTTGGAAAAGAGAATGTGTACTCACTTTGGGGTGAGAGAACACATGACGGTCCACTGGGTGAGAAGGCTCAAATGTACTCACTCTGGGGCCAAGAAACTTCTAACTGTCCGCGAGGTGAGAAAGCACAAAAAGGTAAGATACATACAATAGTTGGTATTGTTGGATGTTGTGGTTGTGCTGACGATATGTGGTTGTCATTGGTGTCAACACTATTAGCATTGATTCATTAGAAGTTGTATATGTCGAGGATATTGAGAAAATTGTAATAGAATAAGTTTCAAGTTGTTAGTGGTGAAGTGAAGTTCATTCTATTAGTGAGTTTTGTACATTGATGATCAGAGGTTGTGGACTAAAGGGTTTGTTGCTGAGTGTATCTAGTTTATCCACATTGAGTTTTAGAAATCTGCATGAAGATTTGATTGAGTTATGAAGATTTATATTTTGACAGTTTTTTTGTTGCTTTAGTTGGTGTTCCTAATTGAAGATGATGTAACTTTAGTTAGTTCAGTTGTTTTGGATTCTTCTAGATTGTGCTCTATCTTTGTTGCATGTTGGCATTGATTGTTGTAATCGTGGTTGGTGATTTTCTCTGTGTGTTCATGTTTTTCATGTTCTTGGCCGACATGGCGGTTGTAGCATGTTGTGGATCTTCGAGGAGTAATTAATTGAGGCTTGTTGTGTTCAAGGATGTTGATTTGGATCTTCACTAAGTTGTGGACGACCTTGGTTGATTCACATAGAAAATTAATTGTTGATTTGGGCCAACAATTTGTATTCATTTTATTATTTTGTTGCAGCCAACATGTAGCGATGAAATTTATTGTTGCGGATATATATAAGAATTTTTTTACATCATTTGAAGTATGCCAGTGGATGTTGAATGTGTGTGTGTGAATAAGGTTCTAAATCATTCAAAGGCAGAGCATAGTGTGAAGAAGAGTGAAGAAGTGTTCATGTGCTTAACCAAAATTGTGATCAGGCATTAGTAGATGCTATTTTATTAGTTCAAATCCCTACGGATGTAATCCAAATATTTTTGTAAGATAGTGTGTCTTCCTTATGGTGGTTATCCTTGTTGTAATTGAGTAGTGAGCTCTAGGTAGTGTGCCTGAATGCATGTGCATTCCCCATATTTCATTTTTTATACTTTTAACAGGGAGATAATCTTGTGGACTAACCTCCACCATGGTTTTTCCCCTAACAGGGTTTCCATGTAAAAAATCTTGGTATTGTGTGTTTCTGATGTGTTGATGATTTATTATTTTATGATTAATAATAAAATCTAAGAATAAGGATAATAATTTGAATAAGTTTTAAATTTTTAGGACAACTAATTCACCCTTCATCTTAGTTGTTTGTCCTTGTGTTGCCAAAAATTGGTATCAAAGTAGGTTCCTTGGAAGAAGTTTAATAGCTTGAGGTGATCTAGGATGGTGACTTATAAGAAGGATAGTCTGAGATTTGACAGAACAAATTATTCTTTATGGAAGACTCAAATGGAGTGCCATTTGTGATGCATTGGTGAACCCTACTAGAGTATTACAAGTAATAGGTATGTTATTCCACAGAATGGTCCTACTACTACTGCTGAGATTAGAGATGTTGAGTATAATATCAGGGCTAAGGAGGTATTGTTGAGTGCTTTGACTAATACTGAGATGAAAAATGTGATGGATCTGAAGACTGCTTATGAGATCTAGAAAAAATTGGAAACTTTGTATGAAGGTGATGCTAATGTGAAGATTGCTAAGTTGCAGAGTTTGAAAGGAAAATATGAAATGTTGAGAATGGGTGATGATGAGAACATTAATATTTTCATGCAAAGAGTGAATGAACTTATGTATGGTATTGGATGTGTTGGTGGAAAGTTGGAAAAATAAAAAAATGTTGCAAAAGTGGTTGGATCCTTGCCTACTTCTTACAAAGTTAAAGCTAGTGCTATTGAAGAGCTTTAAACTATAACAAATGTTACCAGAGATATGTTGGTTGGTAAGCCTACTACTTTTTAGTTGATTGAATTTGGTGATGCCCTTCCTAAGGTTGAAATTGCATTTGAGGATACTACTTCCAAAATAGATAAACAGAGATATGATATGGGTGAGAGTTCATCTAGAAAGAATTCAAGTATGAGGATGAAATAAGAAAAATTGAAGAAGAAGAAAGAGAGCTAGAAGAGTTGGAACCACTTATTGTCAAAATATTATTGAGAGGAGAAGGTACGTATGAAGGAAAATTGACTCTTAAATTTTTTTCTTGCAATAAGATAGGTCATTTTTCAACAAGGTGTCCGAAAAGAGCTCCTAAACCAAGGCATAACAAGCCTAGATTTCAAAAGAAGCGTTACTATGTTGTTCATGAATGTAATGCCCCTTCGTGTCGATTGTTCTGGACTTTTGTGTGAGTATTTGTTTGTGCTTCATTGATTACTGTGTTATTTGATTGTGTGAAAAATATAATATGTTAGTAGTCATGTTTAAATAATTAATTAAATCAAAAGTGATTTGCAAGGTTATTTAAAATATAATTAGAAATTAAAATAATAATCAATTAAATTAAATCAAACGATTTATAACAAATGATCAAATTAAACTAATTCGTTAAAAGTAAAACTGATATTATTAAATAAATTGATTTCAATTGTTGTATTAAATTGAAGTTAATAATAATTATGAACAAAACAATCTCGAAAAGATAATTGTTTAATGTGGAAGAAGAATGTGATTTTTTTATCAATAAAAGGTAAGATTTTATTTGGATATAAGTCGAGTGTATAATGAAAAAAAAAAAAGGAAAAAAAGACAAAAGGCAAAAGCGTGCGCATGCACGACTCAGAATAGGAATGGTATTGGGAAAATTGCTTTATTAAGATAAGGGTTCCTAATTTTGTGAGGATAAATGAAATCGTAATCTCTCTGTTTTGGGGGGGAACTACCATTTTGAATTGTATCCATTCCTTCAAATAAATCATTCTTTCTCTCAAAAAGTTAAGGGAGGATATCCATCTCGATCTGTTTGGCTGGAGGAGGACATATTACGCATGAGAAAGCAATTATTGAAGGATCAGCTTGTCATCATAAGGAGATCATGCTTCAAATCTTCTTAGTAAAAGCTTAGTATGATCCACTTTCTATGTTTAGGAATTACTTCCGCTGGATTTTCTCTTTGGAGTTAGACTCTGTTGTTTTCATGAGTGTGGGTAAGCGTGGTGTGAGAATCTTGCAAGCTCAGTGTTTCTTGATGTCAAATTCCTTTGAGGCCTTTTAAGAATAGATTTCTTGCCTTATTCCTGCATCTTTTGCTATAGACTTTTTAACTTAGTTTTGCTGCATACCTACATTGGCATTTATCTTGTTTTTTCATTGTGCTTTTCTTGGTTGAAGATTATTAATCTGTCCAGATAAAATCCTATGTGCGCAGACCCTTTTATCCTGATAAAATGGAATACTCACCTCCATTTGCATGTGGCCCATGATCCCCATCGTGCATATGTATCCTTCTATATGGAGCTTTGACCCTTCTTCATAGCTCGTATTAGTATGAGACCACAAATTTGAAAGCAGACTTTGGGTACAAGTTTATAGCCATGTAAATGGATAATGCAAAAGCTCTCTTGCAAAGTCAATAGATATTGGTTTACCATAGATCATGGAATTTTGGTAGAAGTAGGAAAGAATATGTAGTCTCTATGCATATATGATCCATAGGCACCACACGTTGTGATCAACTATATGAAACGGAATAAGGGTTCGGATGTGTGGAATATGTGCAGCCCTCACCCGCTAAACCAGCATGATTACATCATCCTAGAAAACAAGCAAAGCTCACAATGATCGGATGTGTTCCAAGTGCTTCACTAATTCATAGACTCAGAGGTTCCTTGAAAAATCTTTTTAATGTATATCCTGCATTCATGGCATTCAAGGAAACCATATATCTTTGAGGCAGCATGTCAAACAGTTCGTACACCTTGTCTATGTTTATGACCACGATTCCTGAAGTAGCCTATCAAACAGTTCATGAGCCTCATCTGCACCTCTGTGTTTTGCACATAGTTTTCTGTCACAGTGGTGCACTTGAGCATGGTAGGGTGTAAAGATTTAAATAACCTGCTTGATTCTACTGATAATCTATCACAGTTGCAGCACTTGAAAATAATTAAAATAAAGCAAGAAGATGGACATATTTCCAAATTCCAATAATCACTTTCTAATATACTTGGCAACCTGTCACTGTTACAACATTTAGAGTTGAGGCTTTGTATAGAATTAAGAAGCCTCCCTGAAACCATTGGCAACCCGTCACAGCTGCAACTTTTAGACTTGCAAAGGTGTAGTAAATTAAATAATCTCTCTTATTTCATTTGTCAACCTGTCTCAGCTGCGTACTTGAGCATAATAGGAAGTTTATAGATTTAAATAGACTCTCTGATTCTATTTGAAACCTGTCATAGCGTCGCACCTAAAGTATATACTTTTACCTTAGGACTCACTGTTCCTCTTCCATTTTTGTGGTTCTATCATAGTTGTAAGCTATTTATGATATGGTCTATTTCTATGTCATTCTTATTTAAATCTTTGGCTGGTATTCAATTAATTGCATATGAAATTGAGGATTGTTGCATATATTCTCTGATGGTATTCGAAGTCTATTCCTCCCAGCACAATAGTCTTTAGCCATCGTTGTCTTTAGAATGTGATGCCACCCCATTCATTATAGATCATTTGACCGTGCTTTTGATTCCTTTTGACATGTTGTTTAAGAATCGCTATTTAGGTAAGGCGTTCTTATCTGTTCTTTCAATAGTCTTGATGTCTTACTGCCATTTGATGGAATATATCACTAGTTTCCTTATACATTCATTTTTTGCTCATTATTCTTGCTGCAATATACCTTAATAGCTATCAATACAGCTATCACCCATATCGAATAATTGATATCACTGCCTTGTCTTATACAAATAAATCAATATGTACCTTTGACACTTGATAGGTTGGAGAAGATTTAGTCAACAAGTTGAAGGTGCAAACTCTTCACTTTGTTTTGTGTTGTTGTCAATTGTTACTCACTAGACCAATATGTGTTGCCCTTCCTTGCTAGTCCACATGCAATCCCAAATCATCTTTTTACTATGTTGAGTTTGTTTCCTAGTGATTGGTGTCACTTTAGATAAGAACTATGCCTATTCTTTTTCCTTAACATGAGATTTAGTGCGTTGGTTTGTGTTTGAAATAAATACATGAGTATCATCGAATTTTCTTTTTGGAAGGGAAATCTCTATTATACGTGAACCTTAATATATGATGGAGTTGGGAATAAAGTGTCTTAATATCCATCCCATGAAAAGGCACTATAATATTTAAAAGGCATCCTATTATTTATAATACTCCTTAAGGTAAAGAGAGGGGATTATATTTCCCTAACTTTAGAAAAGATTCTATTGAACTAAATTTATAAGAGAAGGGCATAGATATTGTAATATTAGGGATTCTTAGAAAAGATTTATTCTCTTTTTTATTTCCTCCTCAAGAAATTAAAATATATAAATATGTAGTGGTTTTAAAATGTATCTATGTGTGTAAATTTATTTAGATAGATTTAAGATTTTAAGGTGGTGAGTTTTAATATGTAGTTTAAGTATTTAGAGTTATTGTGATTATTATCATTTTAAAGTATAAACAATTCGTCTTAAGTGGTTTTCACAATTAATTTAAATATTGGAACTGAGTGTTAAGTTAGTATGATGAAGGGAAAGTGGAAATAATGCTTTAATTGATGTTTTGGTATAAGTAGTTATGAAATGCTAATGAGTTAACTACCCAACTATTAAGTAGTTTTCAATTATGATAAAAGAAAGGTGAAATTTAAATGTATGGGCATGGTTAGAGATTGATTAGGGTATTCTTGAATTGGATAGTTTATTGGTTAAATAATTTAATTAGAAAATTAGCTATATCTCTTGTTACACATGTATATGTATACACATATTGAGACAATTGTACTTTTTATATTTGTAAATCAAAATCTTATTCCTTTGTATTGGTTAGCATTTCAGAAATTATTTAATCGATTAATTGAGAATGAATTGGAATCAATGGTGCAACTTTGTAAAATTAATTTGAGTGTTTCTTGCCCTTTATGGTTTTTTTCTATCTTGACTTGTATGTCGATGTGGGAATTCTGTGGTAGTTTGTGAAACTTTGATTCAGAGGCATGATTTAATCTTTTAATGTTATCCTTGTTTTGTTATACTTGTGGAGTTGAAGTTTATTGGTATAATGCTTGGAAGGGTTGTACGGGTTGTTGAGTTTTGTTTATGAGTTATCACGAGATGGTTTTTCCTCGCATGTTTTGTTTTGAGTTATATGTTTTATTGATTATAGTACAACCCTTGAATAGTTTGGTTTATGTTAGGGGTCTTAGGAGAGTGGCTCTTCGTGGGGGCTAGTGCCTCGGGTAAGAGGAAGTGCACAGGAGAACCCACGTAAGAGTAGTTAAACAAGTGATAACCTAAAAACATAATTTAGGGGGATGGGTAGTAAATCACACAAGATAATAAATATTGGATGCCTCGTCTATGCATTAGGGCTATCATAGACTAATGATAGACTAAGAAGGTCGTGGTTGGCAAAGTCGTAACCTTGTCCCCATGAGAGGCTATTGGCTCCGCATGAGCTACCCTATGGTGTCGGCGCCTCAAGTAGGAGGAAGGGACAGGAGATCCAGAGATGGGTGTCGGCGCCTTAGTTGGAGGAAGGGCCAGGAGATCCCATGAGAGCTATGCGATGGCACTCTCCACTAGACACCCTTGTGCCTTGCTTCTTGTTGCCTTTGGAATCGTGTTCGCATGAGCTACCCTATGGTGTCGGTGCCTCAAGTATGAGGAAGAGCCAGGAGATCCATAGATGGGTGTCGGTGCCTCAAGTTGGAGGAAGGGCCAGGAGGTCCCATGAGAGCTATGCGATGAAACTCTCCAATTGTCACCCATTTATCTTGCTTCATTATTGCCTCTAGAATTGTATTCTATTTATTATATCAGTTTGATTTGGAATTATTTCATGATCATCCTTTGGTTACCTGTTTACTGGTTATTGCTTTGATTAATTTGATGAGATATATGACTTTAAGTTATTATGTTGACTCATGAATGTTGCTGATTATGTCATTGTAATCCTTGAGTTTATGATACTTTTGTATGACGTTGAGTCTTGTGGTTCGCTATTTGGATGTTCTTAGTTGAGGTCTCTTTCTTGTCAGCTACTTAGCACGGGGGGTGGGTCTTCGGACCCACGTGGTTTGGTGGAATGTGCTAAGCACCCCATTGTGTCCCTAGTCGAGGATCGAGAGGTGTGGATTGGTGTTGTTGCGGCAACTCCAGAGTTGTATTCGTCTTGGAGCTAGTTATGATACTTTGTATTCATCTGTTCAATTGTATCATGTTATCTTATTGTATGGTTTCCATTCATGTTTGGAAACACTTATGTATCATTGTACCTCTTGAACATTGTAATACAATGTAAGGTAATATTTCATCTTGGTAAACCTTGTGTGGACATTGGTTCTTGGCAGTGGTTATTCGATGTGTTGTATTTGTGGGGTTGTGTCCCTTGAGTTTATATGACGATAAGAGGTTATCATTATGTGTTGAGTTAATAATGTATATGTTGTATTTATGTACACAGATGGTTTCTTATTAATGATTTCTCCATGTATGTGTTACATTTGTAAACGCTTACCTTGTTATGGATAATGTCCTTGGCTTATATTCTTTATTATTGTTGTGTGGACCTAAGTCTCGTAATGACTCCTCATGTACCCCAAGGGATGTATGTGTTAGCAAATCTGCTTAAATGAAATTCATGTCATGACTTAATGTGTATTACATGTATGTTATGTTAACTTTAAAAAAAAAAAATTGTGTTGTAATTTTTGTTTATTTGTCCTTTGGGGTTTGCACGATGGGGAGTTACAACATGGTATCAGAGCTTAGGTTTTTACACTGGGCCCTATGTGTGCTCACTGTGTGACCTTTCATTTATACCCTTGAGTCTATAGTTTCACTTTTCTATTGTCATTGTGGTGAACCTAAATTTCTTCCATTAGCTGGTGTCAGGTTGATGGTGCAGGAAATTGATGGGAAAGGATAGGACCCTTGGTGTAGTGTGTGATGCATCGATATCCTCCCTGTCAGGGATGCACTATGGACCCTTGTGTTGTTGTGAGATGTGGTTTTCAATGATGTGAGTTATGGGTGTGAATATGTCATGAGTGCATGGAATTTGCCATTTAGTTGTCCTTGAGTGATGAACTATGTTTCCTTGAATCTGTGAAGGTGTTAAATTCTTCCTTTTGTTCAAATTGTTGTGAGATTTGGTGTGAAAAATGATGATATTTAATGAGAGCATGTGCGTGTGTGGATAATTATGTTGTGTTTTATGGAGGTGTGGCATATTGAGGGTAAAGAATCCTCTTCAATGTTTAGTACTAATGTGTTATGTTTCCAACTTAGTTTATGATTTTCAGGTATTCAACTTCAAATCTCGAGGATGGAGGTAATTAATTGGTTATGTTTAGCATGTGGACTTAATAAATTTTTTTCATTTGATTAGTAATTGTATTAATGATCATTTATGATGTTTCACTAATGATAGTGTGTTAGAAGGACAATGTCATATCACTCATTGGTGAGAGGCATACAACATTGCAATTCCCTCTACACTAGGTTTATTTGATATATACATATGTTGTGCACAATGTGTGTATGCACGCAAGATTGCAGGAACTGAGCCTCGATTCCACTTGCTTTGTCAGGATAGGGCGAGCATTGTAAACCACCCAATGGGTTTGACGTGGAAAATAGGAGCTAACAAGAAAGTTTCCCCAACCTTGTTTGTCACCTCGTCCTTGTGGCCTATTGCCATCCCATCTTCATTTTTGGTATCATTTTTTTTCTTTGAATGTCGTTTAATTATCTTTAATGATTGTTGATATTGTTTTTAGTTTATGGTGTTACCATGTTTTTGCTTGAGCTCGACTTCCAGGAGTAAGTCGATGCCTAAGGGGGGGAGGATGTAATGCCCCTCCATGTGGGTTGTTCTGGACTTTTGTGTGAGTATTTGTTTGTGCTTCGTTGATTACTGTGTTATTTGATTGTGTGAAAAATATAATATGTTAGTAGTCATGTTTAAATAATTAATTAAATCAAAATTTATTTGTAAGGTTATTTAAAATATAATTAGAAATTAAAATAATAATCAATTAAATTAAATTAAACGATTTATAACAAATGATCAAATTAAACTAATTCATTAAAAGTAAAAGTGATATTATTAAATAAATTGATTTAAATTGTCGTATTAAATTGAAGTTAATAATAATTATGAACAAAACAATCTCGAAAAGTTAATTGTTTAATGTGGAAGAAGAATGTGATTTTTTTATCAATAAAAGGTAAGATTTTATTTGGATATAAGTCGAGTGTAAAATGAAAAAAAAAAGGACAAAAAGACAAAAGGAAAAAGCGTGTGCGTGCACGACTCAGAATAGGAATGGTATTGGGAAACTTGCTTTATTAAGATAAGGGTTCCTAATTTTGTGAGGATAAATGAAATCGTAATCTCTCTGTTTTGGGAGGGAACTACCATTTTGAATTGTATCCATTCCTTTGGATAAATCATTCTTTCTCTCAAAAAGTTAAGGGAGGATATCCATCTCGATCTGTTTGGCTGGAGGAGGATATATTACGCATGAGAAAGAAATTATTGAAGGATCGGCTTGTCATCAGAAGGTGATCATGCTTCAAATCTTGTTAGTAAAAGCTCAGTATGATCCACTTTCTGTGTTTAGGAATTACTTCCGCTGGATTTTCTCTTTGGAGTTAGACTCTATTGTTCTCATGAGTGTGGGTAAGCGTGGTGTGAGAATCTTGCAAGCTTAGTGTTTCTTGATGTCAAATTCCTTTGAGGCCTTTTAAGAATAGATTTCTTGCCTTATTCCTGCATCTTTTGCTACAGAATTTTTAACTCAGTTTTGTTGCATACCTACGTTGGCATTTATCTTATTTTCTCATTCTTCTTTTCTTGGTTGAAGATTATTAATCTGTCTAGATAGAATCCTATGTGCGCAGACCCTTTTATCCTGATAAAATGGAATACTCACCTCCAATTGCACGTGGCCCATGATCCCTATCGTGCATATGTATCATTCTATATGGAGCTTCGACCCTTCTTCATAGCTCGTATTGGTATGAGACCGAAAATTTGAAAGCAGACTTTGGGTACAAGTTTATAGCCATGTAAATGGGTAATGCAAAAGCTCTCTTGCAAAGTAAATAAATATTAGTTTACCATAGATCATGGAATTTGGGTAGAAGTAGGAAAGAATATGTAGTCTCTATGCATATATGATCCATAGGCACCACACGTTGTGATCAACTATATGAAACGGAATAAGGGTTCAGATGTGTGGAGTATGTGCAACCCTCACCCGCTAAACCAACATGATTACATGAGCCTAGAAAACAAGCAAAGCTCACAATGTTCGAATGTGTTCCAAGTGCTTCATTAATTCATAGACTCAGAGGTTCCTTGAAAAATCTTTTTAATGTATATCCTGCATTCATGGAATTCAATGAAACCATATATCTTTCAGGCAGCATGTCAAACAGTTCGTACACCTTGTCTATGTTTGTGACCACAATTCCTGAAGCAGCCTATCAAACAGTTCATGAGCCTCATCTACGCCTCTGCGTTTTGCACATAGTTTCCTGTCACAGTGGCGGACTTGAGCATGGTAGGGTGTAAAGATTTAAATAACCTGCTTGATTCTACTAATAATCTATCACAGTTGCAACACTTGACAATAATTAAAATAAAGCAAGAAGATGGCAATATTTCAAAATTCCAATAATCACTTTCTAATATACTTGTTAACCTGTCACTGTTATAGAATTTAGAGTTGAGGCTTTGTACAAAATTAAGAAGCCTCCTTGAAACCATTGCCAACCCATCACAGCCGTAACTTTTAGACTTGCAAAGGTGTAGTAAATTAAATAATCTCTCTTATTTCATTTGTCAACCTGTCTCAACCGCGTACTTGAGCATAATAGGAAGTCTATAGATTTAAATAGACTCTCTGATTCTATTTGAAACCTGTCACAGTGTCGCACCTAAAGTATATACTTTTACCTTAGGACTCAATGTTCCTCTTCGATTTTTGTGGTTCTATCATAGTTGTAAGCTATTTATGATATGGTATATTTCTATGTCATTCTTATTTAACTCTTTGGCTGGTATTCGATTAATTGCATATGAAATTGAGGATTGTTGCATATATTCCCTGATGGTATTCGACGTCTATTCCTCCCAGCACAATAGTCTTTGGCCATCATTGTCTTTAGAATGTGATGCCACCCCATTCATTATAAATCATTTGACTGTGCTTTTGATTCCTTTTGACATGTTGTTTAAGAATCACTATTTAGGTAAGGTGTTCTTATCTGTTCTTTCGATAGTCTTGTTCTCTTACTGCCATTTGATGGAATATATCACTAGTTTCCTTATCCATTCATTTTCTACTCATTATCCTTGCTGTAATACACCTTAACTGGTATCAATACAGCTATCACCCATATCAAATAATTGATATCACTGCCTTGTCTTATACAAATAAATGAATATGTACCTTTGACACTCGATAGGTTGGAGAAGATTTAGTCAACAAGTTGAAGGTGCAACATCTTCACTCTATTTTGTGTTGTTGTCAATTGTTACTCACTAGACCAATATGTGTTGCCCTTCCTTGCTAGTCCGTATTCAATCCCAAATCATCTTTTTACTGCGTTGAGTTTGTTTCCTAGTCATTGGTGTCACTTTAGATAAGAACTATGCCTATTCTTTTTCCTTAACATGAGATATAGTGCGTTGGTTTGTGTTTGAAATAAATACATGAGTATCACCGAAATTTCTTTTTGGAAGGGAAATCTCTACTATACATGAACCTTAATATATGATGGAGTTGGGAATAAAGTGTCTTAATATCCATCCCATGAAAAGGCACTATAATATTTAAAAGGAATCCTATTATTTATAATACTCCTTAAGGTAAAGAGAGGGGATTATATTTCCCTAGCTTTAGAAAAGATTCTATTGAACTAAATTTATAAGAGAAGGGCATAGATATTGCAATATTAGGGATTCTTAGAAAATATTTATTCTCTTTTTATATTTCCTCCTCAAGAAATTAAAATATATAAATATGTAATGGTTTTGAAATGTATCTATGTGTGTAAATTTATTTAGAGAGATTTAAGATTTTAAGGTGGTGAGTTTTAATATGTAGTTTAAGTATTGAGAGTTATTGTGATTATTATCATTTTAAAGTATAAACAAATGGTCTTAAGTGGTTTTCACAATTAATTTAAATATTGGAATTGAGTGTTAAGTTAGTATGATGAAGGGAAAGTGGAAATAATGCTTTAATTGATGTTTTGGTATATAAGTAGTTATGAAATGGTAATGAGTTAACTACCCAGCTATTAAGTAGTTTTCAATTATGATAAAAGAAATGTGAAATTTAAATGTATGGGCATGGTTAGAGATTGATTAGGGTATTCTTGAATTGGATAGTTTATTGGTTAAATAATTTAATTAGAAAATTAGCTTTATCTCTTGTTACACATGTATATATGTATACACATATTGAGACAATTGTTCTTTTTATATTTGTAAATCAGAATCTTATTCCTTTGTATTGGTCAGCATTTGGGAAATTATTTAATCGATTAATTGAGAATGAATTGGAATCAATGGTGCAACCTTGTAAAATTAATTTGAGTGTTTCTTACCCTTTATGGTTTTTTTCTGTCTTGACTTGTATGTCGATGTGGGAATTTTGTGGTAGTTTTTGAAACTTTGATTCAGAGGCATGATTTAATCTTTTAATGTTATCCTTGTTTTGTTATACTTGTGGAGTTGAAGTTTATTGGTATAATGCCTAGAAGGGTTGTACGGGTTGTTGAGTTTTGTTTATGATTTATCGCGAGATGGTTTTTCCTCACATGTTTTGTTTTGAGTTATATGTTTTATTTATTATAGTACTACCCTTGACTGGTTTGGTTTATGTTAAGGGTCTTAGAAGAGTGGCTCTTCATGGGGGCCGGCGCCTCGGGTAAGAGGAAGTGCACAGGAGAACCCACGTAAGAGTAGTTAAACAAGTGATAACCTAAAAACATAATTTAGGGGGATGGGTAGTAAATCACCCAAGATAATAAATATTGGATGCCTCATCTATGCATTAGGGCTATCATAGACTAATGATAGACTGAGAAGGACATGGTTGGAAAAGTCATAACCTTGTCCCCATGAGAGGTTATTAGCTTCGCATGAGCTACCCTATGGTGTCAGCGCCTCAAGTAGGAGGAAGGGCCAGGAGATCCATAGATGGGTCCCGGTGCCTCAGTTGGAGGAAGGGCTAGGAGATCCCATGAGAGCTATGCGATGACACTCTCCACTAGACACCCTTGTGCCTTGCTTCTTGTTGCCTTTGGAATCGTGTTCGCATGAGCTACCCTATGGTTTTGGCGCCTCAAGTAGGAGGAAGATCTAGGAGATCCATAGATGGGTGTTGGCACCTCAAGTTGGAGGAAGGGCCAGGAGGTCCCATGAGAGCTATGCAATGACACTCTCCACTTGTCACCCATTTGTCTTGCTTCATTATTGCCTTTGGAATTGTATTCTGTTTATTATTTCAGTTTGATTTGGAATTGTTTCATGATCATCCTTTGGGTACCTGTTTACTGGTTATTGCTTTGATTAATGTGATGAGATATATGACTTTAAGTTATTATGTTGACTCATGAATGTTGCTGATTATGTCATTGTAATCCTTGAGTTTATGATACTTTTGTATGATGTTGAGTCTTGTGGTTCCCTGCTTGGATGTTCTTGGTTGAGGTCTCTTTCTTGTCAGCTTCTTAGCATGGGGGGTGGGTCTTTGGACCCACGTGGTCAAGTGGAATGTTGTGAGCACCCCATTGGGTCCCTAGTCGAGGATCGAGAGGTGTGGATTGGTGTTGTTGCGGCAACTCCAGAGTTGTATTCATCTTGGAGCTAGTTATGATACTTTGTATTCATCTATTCAATTGTATCATGTTATCTTATTGTATGGTTTCCATTCATGTTTGGAAACACTTATGTATCATTGTACCTCTTGAACATTGTAATGTGATGTAAGGTAATATTTCATCTTGGTAAACCTTGTGTGGACATTGGTTCTTGGCAGTGGTTATTCGATGTGTTGCATTTGTGGGGTTGTGTCCCTTGAGTTTATATGATGATAAGAGGTTATCATTATGTGTTGAGTTAATCATGTATATGTTGTATTTATGTACACAGATGGTTTCTTATTAATGATTTCTCCATGTATGTGTTACATTTGTAAATGTTTACCTTGTTATGGATAATGTCCTTAGCTTATGTTCTTTATTATCGTTGTGTGGACCTAAGTCTCGGAATGACTCCTCGTGTACCCCAAGGGATGTATGTGTTAGTGAATCTGCTTAAATGAAATTCATGTCATGACATAATGTGTATTACATGTATGTTATGTTAACTTTAAAAAAAAAATTGTGCTGTAATTTTTGTTTATTTGTCCTTTGGGGTTCGCACGACGGGGTGTTACAATGAAGGTGTGACAGATGATGAATCTAATAAAGGAAATAGAAGTGATGATGAATGTGTATTTATTGCTATCATGGAAAATAATCATGTGTCTACTGAATCTGCTAGTTGTACAAATGTGGAGAAAGCCCTATTTGCTCAAGTTGAAGAGAAAGATGAATGGGTGATTAACAACAAATGTTCGCATCATATGACAGGAGATAAAAGTAGGTTTGTCAGCTTGGAAAAGTATGATGGTGGTGTTGTGAGATTTGGTGATAATACAGTTTGTGTGATATGTGACAGAGGATGTATTTCTCTTGATGGTAAGAATAATACTGATGATGTCATGTATGTGGAAGGTCTGAAGCATAATATTTTAAGTGTTGGTCGGATGGTTGATAAGGGTTACAATCTTCAGTTCAAGGATGGAAACTACAGAACATTGAGTTCTGGAAATGTAATTGCATCAGGTACAAAGACAAAAGGTAATATCTTTCACTTGAGTGCTACTAGTAAAAGTTGTTTGATTGATCAAGTTGATGAAAGTTGGTTGTGGCATAGGAGAATGTGTCATGTTAACTTTGATAATATTCTCAAGATAAGTTCTACTAAGGCTATGAGAGGTCTATCTAAGTTGGTGAAACCTACTAATGCCATATGCAAGGAATGTTAGTTAGGGAAGCAAACTAGAATTTCATTTCAAAGCAAACAACATTGTTCAAATGAATTGTTGGAGCTTGTGCATACTAATTTGTGTGGTCCCTCTAAGGTCAAAAGTTTACAAGGTTTCAAGTATTTCATGTTACTCATTGATGATTACTTTAGAATGATGTGGGTTACTTTCTTAAGGGAGAAATATGAAGCTTTGGAGAAGTTTGAGATCTTTAAGACTATGGTTGAGACAAAGACAGGTTTGAAGATTAAGTGTCTGAGATCAGATAGAGGCAGTGAATTCACTTTCAATAAATTTAATTCTTTTTGTGAAGAACATGGAATAAAGAGACAATTATCTGCACCAAAGACCCCTCAACAAAATGGAGTTGTGGAAAGGAAAAACATAACAGTTGAAGATGCTACTAGAACAACGATGCTAGAAGGAAATGTCCCTCATATCTATTAGAGAGAAGCTATGAGTACTATTGTGTACGCAATCAACTAGGTACAAATTAAAGATGATACTAGTAAGACCCCTTTTGAGCTATGGACTGGTCATAAGCCTACTATTAAATATTTCAAGATCTTTGGAAGAAAATGTTATAACAAAAGAGATGAAGATATAGGTATGTGCAAGATCATCATGGAATAAATAGGTCCTTAAGTAGAAAAAAAATCAAAAAAATCAGAGTTAGGAAACTCGACGTAAAAATTTGAATAAGTTATCTATATTATTTCAAAAATATGTAAGAATAGAATCTATAGCAATTTGAATGTAGTCTCTAAACTACTAGGTTTGTTTAAAGAAAAAATAAATCTATTTGGTGAAAATTTGAAATTTCAATGTAGTAGTACTTAAATTTCAGGGAAAAAATAAGAAGTAGGTATCTGTCTGACCACCCTAACTACAATAAAATGATAATATTTTTTTATAAGATTTTAGATATAAGTAGAGGACTCATGTCCAGATGTGATACATATTTCTTTGTAATATTTTTCTAAGTAAATAATTAATTATGAATTTTTTATTACAACTTTTAAAAAATATAAAAAACCCATATGTCTGACCACCTTAACTTGGTCAAAACTTCACAAAATTCAATTTTTCTTTTTTTAATCCCATAGTATACAAAGAATAGAATGTGACACATGTTTTTGATTCAAAAAATGTGATACCATTTGAAAGCTATAGATGTTTTTCAATCAGTCTATCAATGAAGACTTTAGTCATAATTTGAAAAGAAAATGAATAATAATTACTTATTAAATTCAAAGTAAAGTAGAATTTATATTGGTGGAAATTTGATAATCTCCTTTAAAAACCCTTTTCGTTTCATCAATTTTGGGCAAGAAAAAGGTCGCCAGCCACATACCCATCATATTGCCACTTTTTGGTCCATCATGATCCTGCACATACCCATATAGGAAAGTTTGATTCTAGGAGTGATGAAGGTATATTTATGGGTTATTCTACTAAAAGCAAGGCCTACTAGTGTTACAATAAAAGATTGAGGAAAATTGTTGAAAGTGCAAATGTTAAGGTTGATGATGACTTATTACACCATCCAGAACCTATGGATATGATTATGATGATCAAAATGATAGTACAAACAAAGGAAAACAAGTTCAAACTACAAATCAAGTGCAAATAATTTTGGTGAATCAGGAAAATCAAGAGGAAGGAGAAACTAGTGAAAGTGTAGAAGAGAGAACACAAGAGCTTGAATTTGAAGAACATCCTAAGAAGACTCCTAGGTATGTAAGATTGAATCATTTAGAAGATTAGACTATATAGGTGATAAGAACAAAGGTTTCCAGACTAGGAGAAAGATTGCAGAAGAGCACTGTTTGATTTCAAAGATTGAGCCTACTAGTGTGAATGAAGTATGTAAAGATGAACATTGGGTTGAAGCAATGAAAGAGGAGATAAAGAAAATTGAGAAAATGATACATGGATTCTTGTTCCCAGACCTACAGATAAAAATGTAATTGGAGCTAAATGGGTTTTTAGAAACAAACTTAATGAGCAAGGTGAAGAGGTTAGAAACAAAGCAAGACTACTATATAAAGGATATTCTCAAATGGAAGGAATTGATTTTGAAGAGACATTTTCCCATGTTGCTAGAATTGAAGCTATGAGATTGTTTCTTGCTTATGTTGCTTACAAAGACTACAAGGTTTATCAGATGGATGTCAAGTCATCATTTCTAAATGGTGAGTTGGAAGAAGAAGTTTATGTTGAGAAAATAGATGGATTTTAGTTGACTGATAAAGGTGATATGGTTTGTCAGTTGAAGAAAGCTTTGTATGGACTTAAGCAAGCCCCTAGAGCATGGTATGCAAGATTGGAAAATTATTTGTTGAACCTTGGATTTAACAAAGGTACTACTGATAACAATCTGTATTTCAAGATTTATCATAATAAAGATTTGATTGTTAAGATATTTTTTGATGATATCATCTTTGGAGGAGATGATGGTTTGTGCATGAAGTTTGCTGATGAGATGCAAAGTGAATTTGATATGTTAATGATTGGTGAGATGAAATTAATTTTGGGATTGCAAATTACTTAGTTAGATAAAGGGATCTTTATATCTCAGTCCAAGTATGTGAAGGAATGCTGAAGAAATTTGGTATGGAAGATCCAAAGCTAGTTGGTACACCCATGGTGACCGGATGTAAGTTGACAACAAAAGATGATTTTTTGAAGGCAAATCAGACTAGATAAAGATCAATGATTGGTGGATTGCTTCATTTGACTCAAACTAGGCCTGATATCATGAATGTCATATGTATTGTTGCAATATTTCAAGTTGATCCTAAAGAAACTCATGTGACTGTTGTGAAGAGAATTTTCAGAGACTTGAAGGGAATAGTTGACTTTGGCCTGTGGTATCCTAAAGATGATGATCTTACTTTGAGTGCCTTTATTGATGATAATTGGGTAGGAGATGTAAATGATAGGAAAATTAGTAGTGGTGGAGCATTTTTCTTGGGTAAGAAGTTGATTTCATGGTTAAGTAAGAAGTAGAATGCCATTCTTTTATCTACTGCAGAGGTCGAATACATTGTTGTTGGTAACAATTGTACTCAAGTATTGTGGATGAAACAGATGTTGAAGGATATTAGAGTTATGTATGATAAGTCTATTGCCATATTATGTGATAATTAAAGTGATATTAACATTTCTAAGAATCTAGTGTTGCATTGAAATACAAAGCATATATCTATCAAGTTTCACTTTTTGAGAGAGAAGGTGAGTGAAAAGGAAGTTAGATTGGAGTATGTGCCTACTAAGGAGGAGATTGCAAACATTTTTACCAAGTTGTTGCCTAAGGATACTTTTGAGTATCTCAGAGGGAAGTTAGGGGTGATTAGCCCTCCTAATCAGAACTAAGATGCAAAGTAATTCATTGCATCAGTCTGTACATTTCATAGTCATATCTTAATTTGGATTGATGTTGTGGTGGCTACTACTTAGGGGGTGTAGTCAAATGTTCAGATGTTCAAATATGTGGTTCAAAATTTGTGTGGTAAAAAGAGATCTTTTTCATTGATTCCAAATGGGGAGAAGATTATCTAAAAAAATTTCTAGGTAAGGAGAACCTTGTGAGAAGAAGAGTTATATGGATGAGTTTAGGAGAGAAGAATCAAAACCTAAAGGGGAGTAAGTGTTAAGAGATAGTTGCATTGATGGTGTTTTTCACATCATGTGTTGACATCAATGCCAAAGGGAGAAATTGTGGGATGTTGTGGTTGTGTTATTGATATGTTGTTGTCATTGATGTCAGCACTATTAGCATTGATTCATTAGAAGTTTTATATGTCGAGGATATTGAGAAAATTGTAATAGAATAAGTTGTAGGTTGTTAGTGGTGAAATGAAGTTCAATCTGTTGGTGAGTTTTGTACATTGATGATCAGAGGTTGTGGACTAAAGAGTTTGTTGTTGAGTGTATCTAGTTTATCCATGCCGGGTTTTAGAGATTTGCATGAATATTTGATCGAGTTATGCAGATTTGTATTCTAAAAGTTTTTTGTTGCTTCAATTGGTGTTCCTGATTGAATATGATGCGATTTTAGTTAGTTCAGTTGTTGCAAATGGATTCTCTAGTGATTCAAGGTTTTTTTGGATGTTTCTACATCATGCTCTATCTTTTTCTCACATCCACATTGATTTTTGTGCTTGTGGTTGGCAATTTCTCTTGTGTGTTCATGTTTTTCACGTTCTTGGTGGACATGGTGGTTGTAGCGTGTTGTGGATATTTGAGGAGTAATTAATTGAGGTGTTTTGTGTTTGAGGATTTTTATTTGGGTCTTCACTAAGTTTTAGCCAACCTTGGTTGATTCACATAGAAAATTAATTGTTGATTTGGGCCGATAGTTTGTATTCATTTTATTATTTTGTTGAAGCCAACATGTAGCGATGAAATTTCTAGTTGCAGATATATATAAGAAATTTTTTACATCATTTGAAGTATGCCAGCAGATACCTAATGTGTGTGTGTACAAATAAGATTCTAAATCATTTGAAGGAGAACCAGAGTTTGAATAAGAGTGAAGAAGATTGAAGAAGTGTTCATGTGCTTAACTAGAATTGTGATAAGACATTAGCATATGCTATTTTATCCGTTGAAATTCCCGTGGATGTAATTTGAATCTTTTTGTATGAAAGTGTGTCTTCCTTTTGGAAGTTATTCTTGTTGTAATTGTGCAATGATATCTAGGTAGTGTGCTTGAATGCATGTGCATTCCCATATTTCATTCTTTATACTTTTAACAGGGTATAATCTTGTGGACTAACCTCCATAGTGGTTTTTCCTCTAACAAGGTTTCCACGTAAAAAATCTTGGTTGTATGTGTGTTTCTAATGTGTTGATGATTTATGCTTTTATGGTTAATAATCAGATCTAGGAATAATGATAATAAGTTGAATAAGTTTTAAATTTATGGGACAACTAATTCACCCCCCCTCTTAGTTGTCTTCCCTTGTGTTTCCAACAGGTATGCACTAACAAACACAAAGGTGGTTATGGGGAAAAGTCATGCCACTAGGTGAGCTTCCCACTCAACAATATTAAAGTTATACCTATTGATAACTTTAACAAGGCACCAAAATATCAAAAAATTGCTGCAAGTTAGCCATACCTCGGTTAAGAATAGTGCAAAATCCTTGGAAATTCTTTTTTTAAGAAAATTGGGTAGCTCAAGGAAGATCAGGTTTTCTTCTCAAAGATCATGGAGAAAGATGAAATGGCTAAGGGTAAGGGTAAAAAAACTATGAAGGATGATGACAAGGTTCCTATTGGTAGAGGATTGGTTGAATGCAATAAAGAATTCAATGCTGAGAAGGAACTATTGGATATGGTTGAAAAACATAAAAACCAGCAAATTGAGGTGGCCAAAACTCTGAGTGTCCTTAATTAGTCTTTTTTGTTTCTTTTTCTTTTTTTTTGGTGTTTGTCTGCTATCTGTTGTTTTTCTTTTGTTTTGTTGGTGGGTGTCACTGGCTACTGATTTCCTTATTTTATTTTGGCACTCGTGGTGGTTGGTTTTTTGGCTGTTGGGTTGCTGCTAGTAGACTTTTGATTATTTTTTGGAGCAGAAATTTGTATCTATGTAAATGGTTTTTGGTCCCTTCAAAACCTATTTTTCCCTATTCATCAAAACTTTAACAAGGCACCACAAGGAAATCAAATGAAATTATTTTTATACTTATAAACATTGCTAATGAAAAATAGTATAACGATTGTTTAAAGGGATTTTTCTTTATTCATGCAATGTCTCATCTTAGGTAACATCATGCTCAATGTCTCCAAGAGAGGATAAGTGATCTCATCCTAGCAAACATTGTACCTAATTTTTCCAAAAGAGGGAATTGCAAGAAATAGAAAATCACACAATGAAATGAAAATGGTGATGTATGCCCCCATTTTAAAGTAGTTGCGAGCACCCATACTATTAGCAATTGCTTTAAAGTAGAAGAAGAGGACATGGGAGCTTAGTCGAAAAGCCCTATGCCAAGTCATATGTTTCCAATAAGCTGTGTCATGAAAAGGGGAAGTATGTCACATGTGATCCAACTTAAGGCATTGCGTCCACATCCCAAGCTTGCTCTTATGTATTCATGAAAATTTAATGACTAGCCAAAGGAAGCAGCCACAAGTGACATATGAGGACAAGGCTATCAAACCCCTTGCCCCCACTAAGTGTAGGACAAAGGTGAGCCAAAAGGATTGATGAAATGCCTGCTAGAGTGAAAATCAGTAGCATTTAGAGAAATTAGAGGCCCCCACATAGGGAAGCATACAAAACTCCTGAAAGTGTTGGATTTTATGACTTAAATCATGACATTCATTACTGGAGTTTCCATGAGCTCTATGATATGTGTAGAATAAAGTCTTGTCATAACATTTCTTTCGAGTTTTAGGAGGGAGGGTGATCAAGTTATTTTGGAGAAGTCTTGACAAAATACCTTCTTGATCAATGATATAAGGTTGTGTTATGGTGGGTGTGAAAGATTCATGTCAGTTTCACCAGAATGAACTATTGATTGTCGGGTTCCTAAAACTTCTCTAACACTTCTAGGTTTTTTTCACCTAAAAGGAGAGAGTTAGGGCCAATAATGCCCTAACTAAAGTAAAATAAATGAAATTGAGTGATTTAAATGACTGAATATGAAATAAAAAGTAAGATTTATGCTATGTTTGAAAACACACTATGATATGGAAACAATGAAGTAAATGAAGAAAGAATGCAAAACATAAGGAAATAAGATGAAACAGAGTGCACTTGAGCAATGGGTATGTGCAGGATCATCATGGAAAAAATACGCCCTTAAGTGGCAAAAAATTTAGAAAAATCAGAGTTAGGCAACTTGATGTAAAAATTTGAATAAGTTACCTATATTATTTCAAAAATATGTAAGAATAGAATCTATAGAAAATTGAATGTAGTTTCTAAACTACTAGGTTTATTTTATTTATTTTTAAATCTATTTGGTGAAAATTTGAAATTTCAATGTAGTAGCACTTAAATTTCAGGGAAAAAATAGGAAGTAGGTGTCTGTCTAACCACCCTAACCACAATAAAAATGATAATATTTTTTTATAATATTTTGGATATAAGTAGAGGACTCATACCCGATGTGATGCATATTTTTTTGTAATTTTTTTCAAAGTAAATAATTGATTATGAATTTTTTATTGCAACTTTTAAAAAATATAAAAGCTTGTATGTCTGACCACCTTAACTTCGTCAAAACTTCATGAAATTCAATTCTTTTTTTTAATCTTATAGTATACGAAGCATAGAATGTGACACATGTTTTGGATTCAAAAAATGTGATATCGTTTAGAAGATATATATGTTTTTCAATCAGCCTATCAATCAGGAATTTAGTTGTAATTCAAATAGAAAATGAATAATAATTATTTATTAAATTCAAAGTAAAGCATAATTTATATTGGTGGAAATTTGAGAATCTCCTTTCAAAACCCTTTTTGTTTCATCAATTTTTGGTAAAAAAAAGTTGTCAGCCCCATACCCTACAAATACTCATCATATCGCCACTTTTTGGCCCATCATGATCCTGCACATAACCCAATGTTTGATTATTTTGGAATGTTGTGAATGTTGTTTGAAATCACTAAAATTTCACAATGGGACTAATTCACCTAGGGTGGTGAATTAGTCCTTCTCCTGGTGAAAAATTGTCAGAAACAAGTTTCTGACTATCGAGATCCAAAATCTAACAAAATTCAGATTTTCAATCCTAAGGTGGGACTCATTTTCCACTAGTAGCAAATCACTCCTCTCCCAAAATTCTAAAAAATCAAGAGACAACTTTGCAATACCAGATCTGGAAATCATTTATTGTCAAGTTGCCAAAGTTAATTTTGTAGGAAACAGATAGAAAACCTTCTCCAAGCTTGAAATAGACTTGAGTTGACTTGAAGCACCTAGTTGACTTGTAAACCAATCTTCAACACCAAAAATATTGTTAAATATACACACAAAAGTCTACAAATACACATGAAATAGGGAAAAAATGGTTGAGGGTTAGCAAATAGGGGTTTGCCTTGGTCAAACCCCACTTTTGGTAATCAAACCCTTAATGAAATAATGAAATGAAAGAGAAAGATAAACTAATGACATGCAATTGCTATCAACTTACCAAACTCTTGATGATGCAAATATGAAGTAATGTCAATAGATGCTTCAAAGTGCTTGAATATTGCTTGAATTGATGTTGTAGGATGCTTGAATGCTTGAAATGTGAGATTGAATGCTTGAATGGATGAGGAGATTGGAGGAGATGTAAAATGAGGTGAAAATCACTTATTTATACAATCTTGTGCCTTAGTTACCCATTCATACCTTATCAATGTATGTCGACATCAAGTGTTTTTGAATAAAAACTCGAAAGGAAAATTTAAAAATTTTGAATTTGGGGCCAAGGGGGACTCATTCACTACCCATGGCGAATGGGTCCCACCTAAGACTTGAAAATGTGTGTAAGGAGATAAGTTGTATTTAATGTTGTTTGTCAAGATAATATTCAAAAACACACTTAATTAAGTCATATGATTGCATAAAGGGACCAAATAAAGCATGAGAAAGGTGTAAATAGTGAAGATATGCCTAGAAAAGCATGAAAGCTTGTTACAAGACTTTACAACACTTCAAAATATGACTTGATTAGTGATGAAAAGGCAATTTTTAGGTGAATTTTAATGAATAGAGTCTAGAAGAGTGTAGAAATGTCTTACAACACTTCACAACACCTTCACAAGACATTGTTCTTTGAATTTTAGTACCTAAATATGCATGTTCAAGCCATATTACAACATAAAATCGAAGAAAAACAGTTCCAACACCATGAAACAAGACCTAAAAGGCCATGAAAATGACAAGGGGTAATTTTTATATGGCACAATAATATATATTATACATAATATAATGTATATTATATTATAGTATAATATATTATATATTATATTTTAATACTATAAATTTGAAAAAAGTGCCGCTAATTAATATATGGTTGGGTCTTGGACTCGACCATATATTAAAAAAAGTATAAAACAAGAAATGGATATCTGTTTCTTGTGTTATAAATTAAAAAAGAAAAACTTGAGAGCTCATATTTAGCTCATTGTGTGTGCATTATTTTACTCTGCAACTCAAATATCCATTTTTAGGGGATCATTTTGCTCAAATCAATCAAATTTCAAAGGTATGTTTGGATTTTTATGTTTTTATTCAATTTATATTCTTTTTGATTTTTTTTTTTGAATTTTAGTCAAAATATGGTAAATTTGATAGGTTTTTTATTGCATTTAAATCATTGTTAATTTTGAAAAAATTTATCAATTAACAAGTTTTAAAAGGATCAACATGAAAACCCTAACCCCACATAAGATGAAAACCCTCCAAATCCTCCTTCACCACAACTGTTGTTTCCAAACAAAAATGTGCCAACAATAAATGAATTTATTCACAAAAATTAAAATCAATTGAGAAATGCATGTCAAATCTATGAGACACTCATTGAGCTATCAAGCATGAAAAACACTTTGGAAACAATCATTTCAAATGTTGAAACTTTGGAAACTTAGCACAATAGATTTACATAGTGGTAAGAGGAACAAAGACAATTTTATTCTGATGGGTTATCATATGATGAGGTTAGGGCACTTGATGTTGAGAAAGTCCAATTAGCCTAGTTATTCATCGATCATAGAACATGATAGCCTATTAATGTGTGGGAACCAAAATTTTCAATTAAATGGTGCACCCAGAAAGGAATATTAGATAATTTATAGAGATGTTGGTGGATGTTTTTTGATAAACCACCCAACAAAAATCTTGATGTACCTCAGTATTTTCTCTAAAAATTATATACTAAGTTTCTTTCTAGGGAAACATATCAATTACATTGACATGCAAGATTTCTATGGTGTTAGTAGAGGGATGCTAGACAATAGACCTAGAGCAAGCTGAGTCACTGAGTTTGTCTTGGTCTTCCTATTATGTCCCCAACTCCACTACCTTACCCTAATATTGTTATA
>VDFB02086081.1:136886484-137027429 GCA_007258455.2 Sequoia sempervirens | reverse complement strand
ACCAACAGCATCATCAAATTTCAATGTATTCAAACTAGAAACAGAATTGCCAACAACCATTACCAAGCTATTTCAACTTTTAGGCAAAGAACACAGAATCAAAAGAGCCCTAACTTCTTCATCAAAGTTTACTTTTAAAGAAGTTAATTGACTGGTGACCGTATTAAACTCATTCAAATGATCAGTAACTGACCCACCTTCTACCATTTTCATATTAAATAAACGCTTCATAAGAAATACCTTATTCAAAGCGGAAGGCTTTTCATATAACTTTTCCAGGGTTTCCATCAACTCTTGAGTTGTCTTTGCTTTTGTAATATTGAACGCCACTGTTTGTGCTAGGCACAAATGGATACTGCCAAGGGCCTTTCTATCCAAGTTCTCCCAGTCCTCATCTGACATTGCTGAGGTTTCTTGGTTTTCCCTTCCAATGGCCACCATAAATCCTTCTGATAGAGATAGTCCTCCATCTGCATCTTCCATAACTGATAGTTCTGCCCATTAAACTTCTCAACCTTCTTACCCTCATCTGCCATTGCTCCCACTCAACTGTGAGACTCCCACTCAACTGTGAGATCTTCCCTATAGATGATAATCGAAACACAACCAGCTCTGATACCACATGTTAGGGTTAGAGATGGCAGATTTAACAATTAAATGCAGATTTAATAAGCAAAACAGAGAAACTAAAACATGCACAAAATAAATCATAACACAGAATTTAACATGGTTCACCCAATCTGGGCTACATCCACCAAACTGCAGCCATCCAATACTTTTATTATCTAGTGAAAAACCTATTACAATCTTGCGAATAATCACGTTTTTCATCATACAGTAATACCCATTCAAACCCCTTTTTTTACCAAGCTTAGAAGCTTCTAGATTTTTGGGTTCTACAAAATTGGATTTTTCTTTTTCCATTGATTTTTCCCTTTTTGGTCATCACGCGAAAAAGTAGGAAGAAATTTTTTCTTGGGTGCTGCCGCTCCGAACCCCTACCCGGGGCCTAGCCCAACCCTGGACCCCGGCAAGGATAGGGGCAAGGGTGTATAGTATACCATGGGCTATACAGTATAGCATGATCAGTCACCACATACCAACACCTAGGACCTACTTGGATTAGGCAAGAAAATTGAACCAAAGTGAACAACATATGTACAATATTTACATGATTTAAAAGACTATACCAAGAGATCTAATCTCCATCATCTTTGAAACCTCTTCTAATGTGAAAATTCTCAACATGAATTTTGTCACTTTACTTGGTTTCCCTAGGCTCTCCACTCTTAGGGTTGGTACTTTCCCCTATTCAAAACCTTGTTTTCTATTGTATGTATCATGTTGAGGCTGAAAATATTCTCATGAATTTCCCACCTGCTCATCATGCTACAAAAATTAAAATAAAACACTATGGCCATGGGTGTGAACTTATAATTATCATTTTCATTCATATCCAAATAAGAACTATAACCAATATTTAATTGGAACACATGATCAGTGTAGTGTTCCACTCAATTCCATTTCTAGATGCCCATCCCACTAGAAAGGGAAAGTGAAACAATCATAATCCATCTAAACACTATCATCATATAAGAGGATATCCAATTCATTTTTCTCATTAAACTATAAATCCTCATACACACTCCTTTCATGATTCCCATCCAAGGACATATATTCTTGCCATGTAGAGTAACATTGCAATTCCATTACTAGTATTCTAGGTTCATTATAATCTATCCCTTTTCCCATTCCAAACACACATTCACTTTGTGTGATGAATAAGAAATGTTCATATGCAGGCTTCTTTTCAAATTGGTGTCCATATTCATCAAAGCAACATAAACTAGTTGTGTAGGCATATGCTTTATTTTCTTGGAAATTTTTACATTATACCCCATACCATTCTTGCTTTCATTTAGATCAAGGTCATTCCCACAAAAATAATTATACAAACCATCCTATGCATCAAAGAATACTTTTGTTTCAAGTTCATTAACATACTCCACTCCTCCCTTCCAATCATTTCTCAACTTGAAACAAATTGCTTCAAAGGATGGATCAAATAACTCAAGACTAATGTGATCAATAGAAAGGTATTCAAGTACATCACTAGTTAATAATTTTATTGTATCACATTTGCAGGGCTTGGTGCAACTTGAACATTTCTCATTAGCAACTAAGCAATTTTCCTTACTCCTTATTTCAACAAATTCTTTTTTAAAAACTATCATGTCCATCTCTAAACCACTAGACATATATTCATCTTATAAAAAATTATTATCCCTTGCTTAGATAAACCCTTGATCTTTGACAATAGGGTGAGAACCATTATCATTTTGAAACCTAAATTTTTCATATAGTCACACTTCGTCTCCTCAATAATTATGATCCAATTGATTATCTAATCAAAATCCTAATGTTTCAGTTCCTTGGGAAAGGTACTAAGCCCTAGCTCATAAATGTCACATAATAGGTCAATACATATTGAATCTTTAGTTCTCAACCTTTTAGTAATTTATAAAAAGGCATCCAATATCCTTGCTAATAGTTCATGTAGTAACTCCCCTTCATGTCTCTTCATGCTAAATAGTCTTTGAACAAACAACATCTAATATAATTATTTAAACTATGTTTAGGTTCATCTTGAATCTATGCATGTTTAATATGCTATGAGGTTGAAAAAATTAAGGAATCAAAAGAATCATGAACTTGATCATCCTTTTCATTCTCATTCATCCCGTTTTTATAATGTGTACTAGGAAAATAGACACTTGTAGCCACATATCCACTCATCATTGAAAATTTCATAATATTTTCAATATCCATAGAAATGTGATATACCTGACTCAAGGTTGTGGGTTCCTTATCCCTTATAAAATAGATCATCTCTTTATCAAATTCACCTAGATACACAAATAATCACTCTGCATCACTAGGTATCATATGTTCAAGAATATCTCTTATTGCTTTTGCAAAGATGAGATTGAAGGTAGGAACCAACTCCTCTTCATCCCTTTGGATCTCGATAAATATTTTTCTCATCACATTTGGACTAACTTGTTCACCAAATTGTTCCAAAAATTCTATCATGAAATCATCCCATTAAGCTACAAAACATACTGGTAAATATGAGAACCAGTCTCTAGCATCTTCTTTTAAAGACTGAGCAAAAAGCTTCATGACAACATCCTCAATGTTCTACCTCAAAATATCCTATCAAATCCATGAATGCATTTAAATGTTTAGAATTTGACTCATAAAATTTCCCTTAAATTTATGGAAATTTTTCCTAATATTATTAGGAATCTTGTTAGGTAAACCTTAAATGCCACTAAAGCTTAATGGCTTATATCTCTCAATAGAGAATTTATTTTGATGGCATGATAAATATTACATGCCCTACATGCTTTTACTTGATGTTTCGCATGGAGATATAGGGTAATGATACATTTCTCTTTTATCCCTATTCGATCCTTACATATCAAATTTATAGTTTATTGTCTACTACCTCATTCGTTAATTTAATCATGACCTTAAAATACAATGCATTACCCAAATACATTTATGTTTTAAAGAAATTTAAGAGGCACATTTCAAAATTAAGCATACTTCTTCAACCCAATACAAATATTACAAATTACACCTTATAAGTATGTAAAATGACTACCACCCTTCCCTTCACAAGTGCTCAATTCACTTAATAGGGAACTCAATTTTCTCTAGATCATGCAACATGGATTTCATACAAATCTACACTTTATGAAAACCAAAATAGAGGAAATACTTGGATATGATTGCAATAACCTTAAATTATGATTCTAACTAAAAAAAAATTCATCTCTAAATATTTCTTCACATCTTAATCAAGTTCTTAGCATAGAGTCACCACCTCCTTAATAGAGGAATAAACTTCAACAATATGAAATTTTCTTTCATAAATTTATTTTACTTACAACTTCCTTGATAAATAGATTCACACACAAGCCCTTTATATTTTTAGAGTTCTTCAATGCTTTCCATCTAGGTGATTCATCATGTAAGCTCAAATCTATCTCAACAAGCCTTCATTCCATCATAATGGACTTCTTCAAATAATGCATACTGGTGCAAAGATCTCAAAGTTGCCACCAAAATTTAGTGAGAAAATTCATGAAACTACATAAAAATTTAAAACAATTCACAACCCCAATCGAAGTGTATTCCCCAAAAAATTTCAATCACTGGTCCCTTGCTATTTTGAAACTTCAATGACTTTTTAAGGAAAAATGATCTTCTATCAACATTTTCTTATGTCATTTCCCAGTAGAGTCACTATTTTTGTTGGTTTTTTTGGAACTAAACTTGATCTTACTACTCCCCTATGAATCTTCTATAATTCAATTATTAGCAAGGGTAAGGATTGGCCAACACAAAACCAAGGATTATAAGGTCCTTACTTCTAATCTTTAGGCTCTATGAAACCTAGGAGGCTCATCCCATTTATGTTCATAAGATATTCATTGGATCAAGAACATTTCTACACATAGATACATTCCTATAAAGCACAAATGGATAAAATTCATCAATCACTTGGATGACCTTTAAATGAACTACTATTAATTGTAAGGAATAAGAAGGTACTTCAAATTGGTATATTTTAATTGAATGTGTTTTAAATTTATTTTCATTCTCATTTTAAGCCCCTAGTCAAGTGCATGACTAACTCATTAATCTTTAGGATAACCAAATAAAAATACTATTGCCTCATCCTAGGGTAACGAAGTCATATTCTTAATAACCAGTAATACCTTAGCAATTTCAATCAATAATTAATAGATTATTGAAATATTGCATTACAGTATTCAACTCATTATCCCTAAAACACAACTATTTATCAAGACTATGCTCTTTCCTTACAAATATGCAACCCCATTTTAACATTTAGTCAGTTCTTTGAATTGAATAAAAAATAAACTCACCCATTCAATCAAAAGAATTGAAGATAAATGAAAAGATCATTAACCATTTCATTTATAATATCGAAGAAATTACACAGGAGAGAATGTTCCTTTGAACTAGAATTTTCATTTATAAACTGCTACTACAATAAAAATATTTGAGATTATTACAAAACAAATCATACCCTAGACTCCTTACTAACCTGTTCATGTGTGTATGAATCTACAATCAACTCCTTCATGAGCTTATTTTTCCAACTTAGACCATTTTAGACCCAAAAATCAAACTCTCCCTAGTAATTGACCCTGATATACCATTTATAGAAAGATGGGAGCAATAAGGTTTGGGATGAACTACCATTTCAATTACATTTAATTTGACACACATCATTTTAGGTTTAGAAACCACCAAGATGATTACACTTAATCATTTAAGAAGAGGGTAAAGAAAGAGACAAAACTCCACCATTTAGTTGAAGTAGACTAGTCAGCCTTCCAAAAGGAATCGTTCATTAATGCAATAGCTCCAAAATCCCATGTCCATATTGACCAAATAAGATTCTCCATTAGCACCCCAAGAAAAAGCATGTATAGTATCCAAAAAAATGTACATTTGTCATCAAAGGCACATAGTTCAACAAATCCACCTCATACCAACCAAAAATATTTCCACATTAGCACCAAAGAAAAAGAATGAAGTACATGTTGAAGAGGAGTTTTCTATAGTGGAAATGGTGTCATGAAAAAAAATACAAGGTTGAGAAGCTACTTTGATTCAGTTAGCATCAAATTATGCCCACCTGCTCTGTGTTCACATTGAAATTCAAGGAGCAACTACTCCTCCCTCATTAGAATCCTCATATGGTACTAGAGAGAGAAGATATGGCCCATAATCTAGGTCAATATCTCCTCTATCACTCAAAGGGCTATCTGAAACCATAATGGGAGAGTTGTGCTTTCCCAAATAAGCTTTATGATACTTATTCATCTTCTTTACTTTCTACATAGGCTCAAAAAATTCCTTCCCATTAAACTTGACCAATTATTCTAAAATAACCCTGCTCAAATTATGGATTCTCATGACACTACCTTTCTTCCTTTTACCATGGGCCCTCTTCCTTCCCTTGATGTTATAGAGGCTCTAGGTACTTCTCATTCAACTTTAGATATGTCCTTGAAATTCAAACACACTAAGCCTCTTGGACCTCCTAATTGGTTGAGGAAACACACCTGACTTACCCATTTTTATAGAACATGGGGTAAGAACAAGAAAATCCCAATTACAAGATTACTCACCAACCTAAGCTCCTAAATTGATTTTTTAGAACCAAAAACCCTCTAACCTAGACAATTTCAACTAGTGCTAGTGAAAATTATAGACAATCAAAAGTCTCATTATCTAAGAAAAATTAAATTCCCTAACCAACTAATGTATTATTAAAATAGATCTCATATCAACTTACCTGGGATAAACACTACAATAACTCTTTAATTAATAGCCTAAGACTCATACGCTTCCTCTCTAGCTCACACTTCTCAATTCTTGGATACTACAAATGGTAAGATAAATTTGTAGGAAATCCACATTAAGTAGACAATTAAGAGAGTCTAGCAATTAATTATTAAGGAAAAATTCATGTGAGCAAGCTGACAACTTAGCCGATCAACTTTTAATCTATATCATCAATATTTTTGGATTTAAAACACCATCAATGGTGATCTTCAAGCATTTTTTCTATCTTTTACATCTTGTGCTCCAAAAGTGAAGAAAACACCTTAGAAAGTTTCAACGTTAACCCTTAATTTCATTAGTCATCTGTAATTTGACAATCATCATGCATCACCATCCTATCCCATGCCTTTAATTCACATCCACAAAGTACAAATAGCTGAAATTGAAGGGAACATTCATTAAAACATCCCATCACTCATCACATATTTTCCCCACCCTTTTAGAGTTGAATCATTGATGAGAGCATTAGTGCTATGAATTATTGACCACTGGATCACTTTCCTCCTTTAACAATATTCACCTTGCATCATGCATTGCTAATGAATGTTTGAAATTATAGACTGCACCAATGATGAATAAAAAGTAGTGGTGGAACCTGATCAGATCATGTACATCTTCACTAAAACCAATGGCACAAAAATACCACTCATTCACCCCTTTCAAAATAGTGACAACTCATCAAGATCAGGGACCTCATTGCTCATCACCAATTTGAAAAAAAAAAAAACTTAGCCATCCATGACGAGTAATGGAAAGAAATACAAATATTTGTGAGGTCATCACTCACTGCTACTTCAACACTCAAAACTCAAGAGAAATAAGTGATAGCTAATAGCTCCAACACTGATAGAAAGAGAAACTCAAGCATCACGTAATAGAATTTTGAGACTCATGATGCTTTCATGATATGTAAAAAAAATATATTGTTCATCGCACATCCTTGATGTAGATTTGCACTCATAAAGCTATCCACAATTAGTGTTGAATAAAAGCAATAAATGGGACTTAAGTGGGACAATTTTCATGTGCTCATAAGTTGCACTGAGGAAAGTGACCACCTAGGAAAACATATAGAAAGGCCTCAAAGGACTTAAAACATAGTACTTCCAAAAGATGTAAAGGCCAAATAAGGTCAATCAATCAACCTTATAAATAAAATCATTTATCACCTAGGAACAAAGAGCTAATAATTTCACAGGCTATAATGGCTCAAGATATTTTAACCTAACCAAGGATAGGAAATAGGGAGTCAGGTATGTGCAGGATCATGATGGGCCAAAAAGTGGCAATATGATGGGTATGTGTAGGGTATGTGGTTGAAAACTTTTTTTTAACCCAAAATTGATGAAACAAAAAAGGTTTTTAAAGGAGATTCTTAGCTTTCCACCAATATAAATTATTCTTTACTTTTAATTTAATAAATAATTATTATTCATTTTCTATTTGAATTATGACTAAAGTCCTGATTGATAGGTTGATTGAAAAACCTCTATAGCTTTCAAATGATATCACATTTTTTTAATCCAGAACATGTGTCACATTATATACTTAACATACTATAGGATTAAAAAAATTAAAAATTGAATTTCATGAAGTTTTGACCAAGTTAAGGTGGTTAGACATATGAGTTTTTATATTTTTTAAAAGTTGTAATAAAAAAATCATAATTAATTATTTAATTGGAAAAAATTATTAAAAAATATGCATCACATCCAAACATGAGTCCTCTACTTATATTTAAAATCTTATAAAAGGATATTATAATTTTATTGTGGTTAGGGTTGTCAGACAGACACCTACTTCTTATTTTTTCCCCAAAATTTAAGTACTACTACATTGCAATTTCAAATTTTCACCAAATACTTTAAAAAAAAAAAACCTAGTATTTTAGAAAATACATTCAATTTGATACATATTCTATTCTTAAATATTTTTTAAATAATATAGATAGCTTATTCAAATTTTTACGTCAAGTTTCCTATCTTTGATTTTTTAAAAAAATTTCCCACTTAAGGGCTTATTTTTTCCATGATGATCCTGCACATAACCAATCAATGATGAATTATAATATTTTAAAAGTGCTAATACTTAAGGGTTTTTATGAGATATCTTGATAACAAAATCCCAAGGGAATAATAGTGGCTAAAACCCTAAGTTCGGACACTTGAAACTGGTTGAATTTTATAGATTTTTAGGAATGGAACCAAAAACATTTAGGGGTTCCATGAGCTTGGACCTATTTTGAATTTGAATTATTCATGGGATTTTAATCTGCTATATTTTATTTCAGCTTGTAGTGTTGTAATCTTGGGAAATTTTGGATAAACACTTGTATAAATACAAATTTATTTCATATAATTTCTCCTAGCAAGCTTAGATTTTTCAAGAGAGCGTCCCTATATATATTTTATGAGATTAAGAGAATTATAGAGCATTCAAGAGCATTCAAGAGCTGATTATCAAGCATTTTGGAGCTACATTCAAGATTCAAGCATCATGTCAAAGTCATCTTACATCATGTTTGTTTTAGAGCTAACATTTGTGATGTAGGTTCTTATGATTTAAGCGAGCATTCAAGTTTAGTTTCCTGTGAACAATTAAGATTCAAGATCTACATTGATGATAGCCATTTTCATACAATATTGTAGCCTTTTTCCCAATATTTTGGTGAGTTGCAACAATGCACATTTTTTCATTCATCATTCCTTCATTCTTATTGATTTCATTTCAAGGTTTGATTACCAAAATAGGGCTTGACCAAGGAAAACCTGTATCCACTAACAAAACAAATTCTTTCTCTCTCTTTTGTGTGTGATTTTAAGATTTAGGTTGAATATCTATTGAAGCAAAATATTGAAGAAAATTTCCAAATTTATCATCTACCTTGCAAGATTACAGAAAGTTACCTACATGTCAAAATTTAGAGTTTTAGACTTAAAGGTCAAAAAGGAGAGAAGCTAAATGGTAGCATGAGAACACTAGAGGATACCATAGTTTTAGATAAATCTTGATACTAAGAATAAATCACCACTTGTGGCATGTGATTCCTAGTATAGCAATTTTCAAACACTTTTTTGTAGATCTTGGTTTAGTAGTTAGAGATTCCAATTTCGGCTAAAACCCTAAACTAGGGCTAAATTACCCCTACTAGTTTATAAGTGCCAATATACATTAAAAGTTATAATTTTAGGATTATAGACCTTGTTGCAAGCATATTCAACTTTGCAGGTGCACCTATCTTTATCTATAGTTTTCTATTTTCATTTGAGTTTATTTTCTAGTTCATATAGTTAGGCTTCGCATGTTACTTTCATTCTTATCTTTCTAAGCCTTTTCATAGTGGTGAACACCCCCGTTTTATTTAATCATTCCCTTGGAGACCTTATAGAAGACCCATTTTATTCATTTAACCAAGGGATTGAGATCTCTAGGGTTTCCATGAATGGAATAGAGAAAAATAGGTATCTTCCTTATGTGTTCCATCTCTTAAAAGTTGGCCACACCCCCCACCCCTATTTTTGTTATTTCATCTTGTAAATAGAATTGAAAAGTGACTAATATTTCAATTCTCACTCCATTAAATTTTGATTTCACCAAGATGTTATTGGTACCTCAAGCTAAAAAAATGCCAAGCTCATTTGACTTTTGATATTGCTAATGTAAATGATCATACAAGTCTAGATAAATGGCCACTTTAAATACAATCTCTCCTCATGACATTCATTCATTTGGATGATGTCATAGTATTATAATTTTCATTTATAAAATATACTGATTGTGGCTAGTTGATCTAGTATGGATAAAGAGATTTAATTTAAAACTAATAGACATGATTAAAAATTGCGAGGACTTTTTAATATGAATAGTAGAAGTTATGTTAGATTAGGTAACTTTAATCATACACAATGTTAAAGCATAAATTATGGATGTTAGTGTGATCTAAAGGTTGATTTATTTTTGAAACATAATTATAGTACACCAAGTTTAAATTCAAATAATCATGTTTTGATAAATTCAATCATTAGAATTGTATTTTTATTTACAATGAGTGGAAAGGATTATACACTTTAAATTTTAAGATTAGATTAGGATCATCTAGTTGATGCAAAAAGAAGAAAGTGTTATCCATTTGAAGCAAGCCAAAGTAAGTTTGAGGTATGTAAATTAATTTTTCATGAAATTGATAGTATTTTATATATCATTTTTTTATTAATTACTTTATGAAATATTGACAATGGAAAAAGTGTGTAGCTAGGTAAATAGAAAATGGTGGAACAATAGGATCACCAAGACCCCAAATACTCTACTTGAAATTTTGAAGTTATGTGGTTATTATTGTGGTAGCCTCAAGTCAAATGTTAGTATGTAGTGTGAGTCAATTTTTAAAGTGTTCTTGATTATATGGAAATGGTAAATTAAGAGGAAGTTGTGGAAAATATGTCTAAAGTGACTAAATTGTAGGTAGGTGTGGAAACCCATAGAAAAGACTTTGAGTCAAATTTCAAGCATAAAAAGTGAAAATTAATACTGTTGTGGGAATTTTAAACCCCCAAATTTAGTACTTAGGGTTAGGATACCTCAAGAGGGGAATAAAATTGTGGTCGGGGGTAGAATCAAGCAACTAGATCATTTTGAAGAAACAAAGAGGAAGGAGAGGAGGATTATTTAGGGGTTCCATGTTAAATTTCCTATTTTAAGAGGTAAGTTTCCTATGTGTTAAACTCCCTTTGGTTTTATTCTTTCTTAGGTATAAGTGAACTAGTCTTGGGAATCCTTGTTTATATTTTTATAATTCTTCAATGGGGCTTTTGGTTGATCCTCTTGGCTTGGGGGAATAGTGAGAGCTATCATAGGTTAATGACCCATTAAGGTTGGGTGGAGAGATTTTTTCTCAATTGGTTGTTTGGTTAATAGGAATGGGAAAAAAATAATACTTGAAGAATATGTCCATCTACATTGTTTTATAGCTATGTGATTTAAAATTTGTGTAAACAAAATGAGTATTATTACTCTATGTAAGAGAAATTCCAAGTATTAAAGAATATTGAAATGTTGTGAATATTTTTAGTGTAATATCAATTTTTGAGAAGTAAAAGTTCCCTTAAGAAAGGTGTGAATATATTTTACTTTATTTTCTAAATTACTCCCAATACATAACTCTATGCATGTGTGTATCTTTGAGTGAGAAATTTATCTGTGTGATAGAGTAACAAATTCCTAGGAAAATTGATGAGGGTGCAACCCGAGACTTAGAAAATAACCCACAAACAAGAGAATAATTTTATTATTCAGAAAGTGGAACTTCTTACATGGAGAGGATCTCAAATCCCCAAGATCTACAATACATGCAAGTTGCAGAAAGTTACAAAATCACCCTTTCGCAATATGTGAGCTTGTCCCCAAAAAGTTACCCAAAATTTAGAAACCTGCCCATAAATAGAGCTCCTCTTTAGTTTGGAGCCAAAACAACATTCAAATTTGAGTTTAGACAGTTTGGCACCAAAAATTTACAACATGAAGTTCAAATTTCAAAAGACCATTTGCAATTGTATCTTCTAGAAAGTGCGCCAACTTCTCGAGGCTATAACTGTTGATCTGGGACTCTGATTCACAAAATGTTTGAATCATTCGAAAGATCAAAAAGTCAACAATGCGCTTGAAACTTGCTACGCCAATTTTGGCAAGTTTCGGGGCCAATCCAGGAACTCTAAGTGCGTCAAATCTAACTTGGAATATTTTCAGGTGCAAATCTGGGAAACTAAAACTGCAATATCTTTCCACCCAGGAATAGAAAATAAAAACCATAAATTGGAAATTTCACTAGGATGAAAAGGGTATCCAAAAATGTAAAAACATCTAAAAATTGAGAAACTTGAAATTTAACTATTTTTGGGCGATGCAAGATTGCCCTTACACCACTGGATGCTCCTGCATCAGACACCCAGGGTAATTGGAGAAGTGACCTTGTCATGTCTCAGATTGTGGAGGAAAAACCCAAATAGTCAACCTCTACCTTAGGCAACCAGGATGAATCTTCAATAGGCCTTCCTTTCCATTTCACCAGATATTCTTCATACTGCCTATTCCTAGTACTCCTTCCCACACGACTATCCAAGATTTCTTCAATCTCCTCCTTTTCTGAAGTAGGTGCAGGAATCCCACACTGTCCCATAGTTGGTAGTTCCTTGTGCCACCTTCATGATACTCTGTCAAATCTAAAATATTGAACACAGGGGAAATGTTGAATCCATCTGGCAACTCTACCTCATATGCATTCCCTGAATCATGCCTCTTCAAAATTTTACAAGGACTGAACTTCTTCATCTTCAATTTGTTATATGTTCCCACTGGAAACCTTTCTTTCCTCAAGTGGACCATCACTTCATCACCAATCTGAAACTCCTTATACCTCCTCTTCTGATCTGCCTTAGCTTTATACTGCATATTCATCTTGTTAATATGTTCTCTTACCTTCTCATGTATATCCTTGATGTGTTCTACAAAATCTTTAGTTTCAACACGTATTTTATTCTCTTGGTCCATCTTCCTCAATTCTAGAGTTGTTCTAGGGCTACCTCCATACACAATCTAGAATGGTGATCTACCAATGCTTCTATTGACAGAATTGTTGTAAGAAGATTTTGCCTGGGGTAAGATCAAGTCCCATCCCTTGGGTTTATCTCCTACCAAACATCTCAGTTGGTTACCCAGACTCCTATTAACAACCTCTATCTGCCCATCTATTTGTGGATGGTGTGTAGAACTAAACTTCAACTCTATCTTCAACTTCTTCCACAAGGTCCTCCAAAAGTACCCCAAAAATTTGGTGTCACGATCTGAAACAATACTCTTCGGTAGACCATGTAGCCTCACCACCTCTTTGAAGAATAAGTCAGCAATTTGGACTGCATCATGGGTCTTCTGACATGGAATGAAATGTGCCATCTTTGAAAACCTATCAATCACCACAAAGACTGAATCATTCCTGCATTGTGTCCTTGGCAAACCAAGAACAAATTCCATACTTATATCCTCCCATGGCCTCTCTAGTACAGGTAAGGGCTAATATAAGCCTATATTTTGGCTCACTCCTTTAGCCATTTGACATACCTTACAACTTTGTACACACTTCTTCACATCCTGTGACAACTGAGGCCAATAATAATGCTCACTGATAATGGCAATGGTCTTATCCCAACCAAAATGTCTTGCCATTTCTCCACTATGCTTCTCCTTTATCAGGTTCTCCCTCATGGAACTTCTCAAGATACACAATTGACTTAACTTAAATAACATGCCATCCTGGATTATGAAATCCAACCACCTTGTCTTGTCCACTGTAACAGGTTCCTTGCAAGCTTTCCAAGCCTCTATGAAATCAGGATCTTTTGTGTACAGTGTCTTAAGTTCATTGAACCCAACCACTTCAATCTACATCTTTGTCATCAATGTATGCCTCCTACTTAAGGCGTTTGCAACCTTATTTGACTTCCCACTCCTATGTTTCAAAACAAAGGTATAATTCTGCAAAAACTCTACCCATTTCATATGCCTCTGATTTAATTTTCCCTGACTATTTAGGTACTGCAAGGCCTGATGATCAATATATAGAACAAATTCCTTTGGCAACAAATAATGTCTCCATTTCTTTTATGCTTGAACTATTGCGTAAAATTCCTAATCATATACAAAATACTTTCTCTTTGCATCATTTAACTTTTCACTGAAATAGGCAATGGGCTTACCTTCTTGGCTCAACACTACTCCAATGGCACAACCACTGGCATCACAATCAACCTGAAACACCTTGTTGAAATCTAGGAGGGCTAGAACAGGTTGCTCTGTCACCTTTTACTTCAACAGTTCAAAACTTTTTGCCGCTCCACTGCTCCACTTGAATTATTTTCTATCCCCTCTCATTGTTTCAGTTAAGGGTCCACAAATACTACTGAAGTTTCTAATGAACTTCCTATAAAACCTATCCAAACCATGGAAATATCTTAGTTCGGTAGCAGTTCCTGGGGTAGGCCATTCTAGAATAGCCTTCACCTTCTCTGGGTCCATCTTGAGACCTTCTGCTAAGACAACAAACCCCAAGTATACTAACTCCCTCTTCACAAAACTGCACTTCTTTAGATTAATCAACAATTTCTCTTCTCTTAACCTCTCAAAGGCTCTCTGAATATGCATCAGATGCTCATCCAACGTCTTACTGAAAATCAAAATATCATCCAAATACACAATAACAAAACTTCCCAGAAATTCTTTTAGTGCCTCATTCATAAGCTGCATGAATGTGCTTGGTGCATTGGTTAGCCCAAAAGGCATGACTAGACACTCGTACAGGCCCTCTTTGGTCTTGAAGGTAGTCTTCCATTCATCTCCCTCTCAAATCTAGATCTGGTGATATCCACTCTTCAGATCAATCTATGTGAAGTCTTGAGGTCCACTCAAATAGTCCATCAGGTCATCCATCCTTGGCGGAAATATGTACTGATTGTTATCTTTTTATGGCTCGGGGAATCTATACACATCCTCCACTCCCCATCCTTCTTTGGTGCTAGTACTATAGGTACTGCACATGGACTCAAACTCTCCCATATCAAACCCTTTCTCAATAATTCTTGAACTTGTCTGTTCAACTCCTCATTTTCTGTTGGAGTCATTCTATGAGCTACCTTATTTGGCAAACTGGCTCTAAGAATCAAGTCAATCTGATGACTAATCTTTCTTATTGGTGGTAAACCCTTAGGTACATTATCAGAAACAATATCCTGAAACTCATCCAACATCCCAAAAATTTCTTCTAGAACCTTCTCACTATCCTCCTTACTCACTCTAGAAATCAATGCATAACATACATGCTCATGTTTCCTACCTTCTAAAATTTTTTTTCCATCTACATAACAAATTCTAGCACTACCACATACCTTTTCTTCGGTCTCCTTTAGTGGGTTCAACTTGTGACGAACCCCATCCTTTGTCAAGGAGTAAGTGTTTGCATGGCCATCATGCATAGCTCACCTATCGAACTGCCACGGCCTCCCCAACAACATGTGACATGCATCCATGGGGATGATATCACAGAGTACCTCATCATGGTAGCTCTTGATCTTGAACTTTACTCAGCACTGCTCATTGACCAAAACTTTGTGGTCTTTCTACAACCAGGCAATCTGATACAGATGTGGGTGCCTTTCCCTCTTCAGCTTCAACTTTGTGACCATCTCTTCTAACACTAGATTATTGGTGCTCCCACCATCAATAATGACATCACAACATTTTCCTTCACACTTGCACCTTGTGAAAATAGATTCTTCCTCTATTCTGGTTCCTTTTCCTCAGTCACTAGGGCTCTCCTAATCACTAGGGCTTCTCCCCTTTCAGCATCATCTGCATGCACAACCCTTCCATGACCTTCTGGCCTTTTGTCTACCCTTCCTTGGTGTTGTGGACATTCATAGGCTCGATACCCTTCTTCACCACACTGGAAACACAATCCTTTGAAACCACCTCTTCCACATCCTTGTCCATATCTCCCTCATCATCTACCTCTTTAATCACCACTATTTTGATCATGAGGGTAGTAGAAGATATCATTCCTTTGGCTTCGACTTGTACCCACATCTTCACTTTTCTTTTCATCATCATTTCAGTTTCTTGAAGTTCTTCCATTGCCCCTTCTGCTTTGACCTCCTCATCCTTTTTTCTTGCCATCAAATCTTTTGTTCAGCTTCTCTTCCACCTTCAGAGCAAACTAATACACATCCTTAATGGTGGTCATTCTAACTAGGCTTAACTCCTGAATGCTCGGTCGTAACCCCTTAATATATCAGACTACCTTCTCTTTATTGGCCTCTGTGTGACCCGTTCTGATGATTATCTTACGAAAATATTCAATATATTCTTTCACAGATCTGCTTCCTTGCTTCAACCCTTGCAATTTCTTCAATAGATCTAACTCGTAGTCCACTGGTATGAACTGCTTCTTTAGTTTCTCTACCATGCGATCCCATCTGGTGATATTTCCTTTTCCTCTTCAATTTCTTTCCAACTAGACCTCTTTCCACTAAATACTGGCATGGCCCTTCAGCTTCATTTTTGCAAACTTAACCCAATCTAGGTCCTTTATTTCCTCATGCTCAAAATATTCTTCTAGCTCGTTGATCCAATCGATCAACTCTTTCGGGTTCAGACTTCCAGAATAACTAGGGACTTCTGCTCTGGGTCTTTTCCCAATCTTTGAAATGACCCTTATTAGCTGCATTTGGTCTTGATCAATTGCTTCTTCTTCCTCTTCTACATCTAAACCTTCTTCCTCTCCTTCATCCTCACTTTCCTCCCTCGGGTTTAACCCTCTTCTCAACTGCTCTTGTAACACATCAATCTATCTTTGGAGGGCTTTCAATGAATCTCTTCCACCAGCATTTCTACCACCTCAACCACCTCTGGCACCACCATGCCTACCAGGCATCACTCTTGGAGGAATCTTTCTTGACCTTGACCCATAACCATGGTCCTGGTGCGAACTGCCTCACGATCGGCGATCTATTCACATGCTCAAGAAAACCCACTTTGATACCACTTGATGAGGGCCTAGCCCGAGACTTAGAAAATAACCCACAGACAAGAGAATAATTTTATTATTCAGAAAATGGAACTTCTTACATGTAGAGGATCTCAAATCCCCAAGTTCTACAATACATGCAAGTTGCAGAAAGCTACAAAATCACCCTTTCGCAATATGCGAGCTTGTCCCCAAAAAGTTACCAAAAAATTAGAAATCCACCAATAAATAGAGCTCCTCTTTAGTTTGGAGCCAAAACAACACTCAAATTTGAGTTTAGGAAATTTGGCGTCGAAAATTTACAACATGAAGTTCAAATTTCAAAAGAGCATTTGCAATTGTATCTTCTAGAAAGTGCGCCAACTTCCCAAGGCCATAACTTTTTATCCGTGACTCTGATTCGCAAACCGTTTGAACAGTTGGAAAGGTCACAAAGTCAACAATGCGCTCAAAATCCACTCTACCAATTTTGGTAAGTTTTGGGGCTGATCTAGGAACTCTAAGTGCGTCAAATCTAACTCAGAAGATTTTTAGGTGCAAATTTGGGAAACTAAAACTGCAATATCTTTCCACCCAAGAATAGAAAATAAAAACCACAAATTGGGAATTTCATTAGGACAAAAAGGGTATCCAAAAATGTAAAAGCATTTAAAAACTGAGAAACTTGAAATTTAACTATTTTTGGGTGATGCAAGATTTCCCTTACACCACTGGATTCTCCTGCATCAAAAACCAATTTCATAGAGACCTTCACAAATGAGAAAAGAAAATATATTTTACCAAAGAGGAATTCTCAATATGAGATTATAAAATACAATATAATATAGGATTATAAATCCATAAGAAAGGCCAAACAGGTGAGCAACCATCCAATATGGGAATACAAGAAAGAAAACTAATTTTCTGGTTTAATAAATTAAATACAACTAGACTATAGTATACCTAAGTAAAACTTAATTAAATATGCATTTACTCTAGCATGCACCCTTAAGTGCAACTTAGGGACAATGAATGCAATATGAAGATGTAATATGGGTCCCAACTACACAACTATTTTAGGTATCCATTTACAATGCATGCAAAAAACTTTCACAAGTGGAGTAAAAAAGAAAAACCAAGTGGGAATAAACCCCTCTCCTAAAGAGAGAAAATAAAAATTAAAAATGATGCATGGATGGAGGACTCAATCACACCCCCCAAGTACTACATACATCATGTATATACAATCAATTGCCCCTTCGTAAGAGGGAAAGTGGGAGACTATATAGTCCCCCCACAATAAAAAAGCTCCATTGTTGATGAAGGATGCCTGAAGACATAAGACGATCCAATGGCTGCAAGAAAAACCTCTTCCCTTAGGAAGAAATAGGTCCACTAGATGAAGAAAAATCCACTCCATATCTAACTCAAAAGGGGAAGGAAGCTTCCAAATACAACAATCCATCACATAATCATGATCAAATACTACCAAGAAATGTGATAAATCAAGAGAAGTCACATTTAAGTCAACCTCCAAAAACAATCTAAGTGAATCAACTAGAATGCTACAACTTTCATCAAAGAGGAGAGAAATCCCCTCAAGCGAATCTCCCAAATATGAAAGGTGAGTCTCTACAAATAAATTAGAGATTCCTGCTAAGTACTCATCAAACAAAACAATATCTGAGGGATCAAAGATAGCCTATTGTGTTAGAAATCCAACCTTTGAAGCAATAGGAACAATATCAACATTAGTTTGAAGTACGCAAAAATGCAGATGACCAATATTACTATCAACACTAGCCAAGGGTGTGAGGTACATAGTCATCCTCCTTAAGAAAGTGATAGAATTTATACAGTCAAGACTCATAATTAGCATTACCAACAAAAATAGGGTTTCTAGAACTAGCTTCTTTGATAAACATAGAATCGGTTGTGAACTCCACAATCTTAGGGACTTCACCATGTGTTGTCTAGCATATAGATAGAATATTTGTGTGCAACTATGGAATGAATAGTACATCCCAAAATCAACCATCACCTACATCAACAATTCCTATCCTCCAAATATCCAACAACTTATTGTTCCCAAAAAAAATTGTGGAAGTGTCAAAAGGCTGAAAACCCATGAAAGGATAGGGTGAAAAACTCATGTGGTGAGATGCACTAGAATCCAAGAACCATCTGTCACACCAAGAGTCAACTATAGAAGTTACTAGTGCATGTACCTTACCCATGTAGTGCTTATCTTCTTTATTGTTTGAAATGCCTACACTACCAAACTAGGTGGGCTTGGTGGATGGAGTAGATGATGTAGAGGCTATAGAAGGAGTCACAAAAGATGGTAGTAGGATATTATTTTTTTGGAGATGGTGGGAGAGCTCATTTATCTTCTTTGTGTAACAATGATGTTGGTTGTGCCCCTTCTTTTTATAGTATACACAACTGAATTTGTCCTTCATTTTCTTTTCTTCTTTTGCAATGGTGGGGGTCTCATTTTACTCTATTTTAGGTTTAGGCTTCTTCTTCCCCTTTCTCTGAGCCATGCACAACCAATACATGTTTGTAGGGACCCCCTCCAAATAGGAAAGTTTGGCTTGATCCCTTGTTAACCAGTCACAAAAGGTATCAAAAGAGGGCATCTGGAATGCACTACCTAATTCATCCATTGTGGAGTAAAAGGTAGAGGAAAACATAGAAGAAGGGCTTATTAACTTAGACAAAATCAAGAAAATAGAATTATCAATTCTGGTCCTCTGACATCTTGCTAGATGTGACCTTACTAATTTGAATTTCACTAGGAATTCATCGATAGTAATAAATTCTTTAGGGATAAGAGAGTTTAACTTAGCCTCCAATTGTAATGCATGGATCTCACTAACCTAACCAAATAGGATTTCTAACTTATCCTAGATTTCTTTGGGTGTGCCCAACTCATCAACATGGAAAAGGAGACTATCTAAAACATTTAACTTCATCAACCCCTTAGCTTGGTCACATTTATTTTGATTGGAGAATATTTCATATTCTTTGGTGAAGGTGGGTTGGGTAGCATTTAGAGTGAATGACATACCTTGAGACTAAAGCAATATACACATTTTCATTTTCTAGGTGTAGTAATTGTGGGGAGTTAATAATTAAATAGATGTAGGGGGATCCATGATATAAATTGCACTAAAAGAAAAAATTAACCCAAAGTAATGAAAAAAATACCCAATAAAGTAGCCTCTACAATTTAATTTTCACAACTATTATTTTTAAATTCTCTAACCAAATAGATGATTTTAGGAAAAAAGATTTAAGCAAAAATATATTTATGCAGCTTCGCCCGCAATGTAGTTGTGGCCACCTGGCACACACTCCACAAGGATGAGTCACCAACTTCTCAATGCATAGAGGGTCCACTGCACCAACAACTTGGGAACACAAGCTTCCAAAAAGAATCTAGGTGAGCATTTGCTCATAATGACATATGAAACTAAAAGGTTTATAAATACTAGGAAACATTCTCACGCAACCAATGTGGGATTAAATATCCTAAGAAAACTTCAAAGAAAACTTTACATGGGTCCACCTCCAATCATAGAACCCTAAATATTTATTTTTAAGCTTTATATTCTATAAAGTTTGAAGTAATACTTTTGTAGTTTCAAAGAAAAAATTGACACTTTAGTCTAGAAGAAATTGTTGCCTCCACACAAAGAACTATGTATGGTAGGAAGATTGTGTGGCCTCAAAAAAATCACGCTTTTCCTCAAAGAAATGAAAACTTGACTACCTCTTAGTCAAACACCTCCAACTTCAAATCAAATGCTTTTCTCAAGCAAATAAACTCTACAAAATAAATAATGAAACCTTCCAATAATATGCCTCCTCTTCAAATGTGTGGTGTAGGAAAGAGACACCTTCACTAGTAGAGAAATTGTCCCCTCTCTTTAGCAGGTTGTGACACCTCTACCCACGAGTCTCTGCATTGATTAGTTCCTTTAAAAGAGAGTATGTGTAGGATCATGATGGGCCAAAAAGTGGCAATATGATGGGTATGTGGTTGATGAATATTTTTTTACCCAAAATTGATGAAACAAAAAGGGTTTTTAAAGGAGATTCTCAAATTTCCACTGATATAAATTATGCTTTACTTCTAATTTAATAAGTAATTATTATTCATTTTCTATTCAAATTATGACTAAAGTCCTAATTGATAGGCCAATTGAAAAGCATCTATAGCTTTCAAACGGTCTCACATTTTTTGAATCCAAAACATGCATCACATTCTATGCTTCGCATACTATAGGATTAAAAAAAGAAAAAATGAATTTCATGAAGTTTTGACCAAGTTAAGGTGGCCAGACATATGAGTTTTTATATTTTTTTAAAAAGTTGTAATAAAAAATTATAATTAATTATTTACTTGGAAAAAAATTACAAAAAAATACGCATCACATTAGGGCATGAGTCCTCTATTTATATCTAAAATATTATAAAAAAATATTATCATTTTATTGTGGTTAGGGTGGTTAGACAGACACCAACTTCTTATTTTTTCCAAAAAATTTAAGTACCACTGCATTGAAATTTCAAATTTTCACCAAATAGATTTTTTAAAAAAACCTAGTAGTTTAGAAACTACATTCAATTTTCTATAGATTCTATTGTTACATATTTTTGAAAAAATATAGATAACTTATTCAAATTTTTATGTCAAGTTTCCTAACTCTGATTTTTCTGAATTTTTTGCCACTTAAGGGCCTATTTTTTCCATGATGATCCTGCACATACCCAAGACAAAAATTGGCCTTGAGGAATGAAATCCATGCCTAGCAAAGAATTCTTTCCTCTAAATGTACCAAAATCAGCAATATATCATTTCCTTTAGACCAAAATAAAGTAATCAAAAAATAAAATGAGGAAATCTTTGAAATTTACAAAACTTCAAATGCCAAAATAAATGATCTCACAAATCTCTAGCCACAAATCTCTTACAAAAACTCTCAATAAAGATACTACGAATTGGGAGGCTCTGATGCAATGATAGAGCTATAAATTCCTAGGAAAACCAATTGCACAAAGACCTTCACAAATGAGAGAAGAAAATCTATTTTACCAAAGAGGAATGCTCAATATGAGATCATAAAATATATTATAATATAGGGTTATAAAGCCATGAAAAAGGCCAAATGGGTAAGAAAACACCCAATACAAGAATATGACAAAGAAAACTAATTTATTGGTTTAATAAATTAAATGCAACTAAACTATAGTCTACTTAAGTAAAAATTAAGAAAATATGCATTTATTCTAACACTTTGTTTTGGGATTTTTAGTATGTTTGGAAATTTTGAGTATTTTAGGGGTGGAGGTCAGTGAAGAAATAAAATTAAACATGATTCTCCAATAAATTTTATTAGGATATGAATCCTCAAATAATTCTCTACCATAAAAATTTTGATGTTTTTCATTTCAAATTGATATCATCCCCTTCAAATTTCAAAAGAATAAATAAAATTTGATTATTGTTATTCATCATTTGGTACTATTGTTCAATTAATAAATTAGGAAAGAATATGCTTGGTGAAATTGTAGCTTGAATGTGTGGCTTACACTTTATGAATCTATTTCAGTGGGCCGCTATTACAACAAGATCTATTTTATTTTATATTTTCATATACATAGATTTCATTTATAATTGATTCAAACTAAAGTATAATGCCCTATAGATGGTAAAATTGAAATCCTACCTTGATCGAGCTCTATAATTCACATAGGTGAAAATAGAGCCCACTCCAAATGGATTTCTTATCTACAAAGAAAAAACACATGGAAGTGTAAAACATAAAGGAAAAATATTAGATTATGTCTAAGTCTACACTTTCTTGAGTACCATTGTGTAGAAATATATTTCCCTTCTCCTATCAAATAGCCCAAAGAAATACATTTTAATAGTAGTTATATTATATAGAGAATATATATATATATATATTGAACACAAGGAAATAGGGTGTTGCACCTTTTAGGATATGGAACATAGGGGGTAAGGACCTTGCTATTTCCTCTAGTTTATTAAAGGAAACAAAGATCTCTCAAAAAATTAACTTGATTGAGGAATGGGCTAGGGTTAGAATGGTTTCCTTGGGAATTATTAAAAAAATGAGGTTCATCACTAAGAAAATTCTTTGAAAGAAGTGGATGCAAATGATATACAAATCTAGATATGTAACCTAGGAAATGAAACTTAAAATCAAAATGAGAAGGTAAGAATGAATAGAGGGGCACCTGTAAAATTAAAGATGTTTGAAACAAGTTTTACAATCCTGAAATTATGACTTTTAATGCACATTGGGACTTATATGTTAGGCTGGGCGATTTAGTCCCAGTTTAGGGTTTCAGGTTGAATCCAAAATCTGAAATTGCTAAACCAAGATCTATAGAAAATACTTGAAAAGTGGTATATTGGGAGTCATATGCCCAAGGTGGAGATTTAGTCTTAGTATCAAGGTTGTCTAAAACTCTATTATCCTCTAGTGATCTTCTTTAGCTTCTCTCATGTCCAATCTCCAAGTATGAAACACTAAATTTCAACTTTTAAGTGAATTTATATGATGATGACAAGTTCTTGACAAATTTGACAGCTTTCTTCAATCTTGTATCTTCATCTTCAAAGGATCTTCAAGCATCAAAACACCTAGATAAAAACCTTGTAACAAAGGTAGCAAACTTATGTGAAATGGCTAGCTTGAATGTAGATCTTGACTCTTGATTGTATGTAATGAAAACCTACTTTAGAAATGTTAGCTGAAAAAAAAAAATGATGCATGATGGCTTTGAAATGATGCTTTCATCTTGAATATAGCTCCTCTTAGAATTGGCTATGGATTCCAAGACCTATGGACAAAATGGAAAGCACAAAAAGAGAGATGAATATGACAAGAATAAACTATATTCAATGTCAATGATATGATATGATTTTGATTTATTACAAATTAGAGAAACCCCTTGGTTATATAGCCAAGGTGAGATACAAGATGTCATAGGATTATGACAAGTGTCTTAATCATATGACATGAGACAACTAATCACACTTACCTAGGTTCACATGTAGTAGTTGTCAAAGGATAAGATAAAAACTAATGACAACTAGCATCTTCTAGAAAGATTCCTTCCTATGACCTAAGTAAACTTAACTAAGGTGAAAATAAGTCCCCTAGTAATGAATTAACTAGGTACAAGAATTTATTTACACCAACAACTCCAAAAGTCTTGATAATTAGTTCTTGAATTCTCTTGAATGCTCTTGATGTAATAAACTTGATATATGAATCCTCTCTTAAAAATCTAAGGAGAAAATATGTGAATTAACCTTGTATTTATACTTGTTTATACAAAAATTCTTGAAATTACAACACTACAAGTTGACATCAGATCTAGGAGAATAAAATACCACCAAGAATTGAATTTAAAATAGGTCCAATATAAAGAAAGACTCATAGGCTAGTTGGCACGTATGAGTCTCAGTAGCCTACTTGGAACACAAATTTCAAGAAATGTTAAGTTCTATGCCAAATTAAGGTTTAAGCCTTGAAAGTTAGGTAGGAACCATGTGCCCAAGGTGACATATAAGTCCCATATCACTAAATCTATAACACACAATATACAAACATTAAATTATGAATTTTCATTAGTTAAGTGTTATGATTATCCTCATAAAAATGTATTAAATATAGATTGTAGATGCAAAATAGGGCCAAATAAGACATAAAGAAGCCCAAGTTTAGAAGGGAGGGCCCAAAAAAGTGTGAAAATGTAATGGGGTACATTTTTGTACATTACATTTAGCCCAAACTTTAGTGAGAGGAGGAACTTTCTTCAATCTCCAACTAAAGTAGAAAAACTCACATCAAGAATGTTTCAAATTTACCAATGCTCATAAGATAGGATGCCAATGATTAAGAGGGTTGCACATGTCCCCACGATCAAGATCCAATAAAAAACCAACCTAGAACAAGGGTATGTGTAGGATCATGGTGTGCCAAAAAGTGGCAATATTTGTAGGGTATGTGGCTGACGACGTTTTTTTACCCAAAATTAATGAAACGAAAAGGGTTTTTAGAGGAGATTCCCATCTTTCCAAAAATATAAATTATGATTTAATTTGAATTTAATAAATAATTATTATTCATTTTCTATTAGAATTACGACTAAAGTCCTGATTGATAGGCTGATTGAAAACATCTATAACTTTCAAACGGTATCATATTTTTTTTGAATCCAAAACATGCCACGCTCAACTTCACATAATATAGTATTAAAAAGAAAAATTAAATTTCATGAAGTTTTGACCAAGTTAAGGCTCCATTGCATTTAGTTTTATATTTTCTAAAAGTTGTAATAAAAATTCATAGTTAATTATTTACTTGGAAAAAAATTATTAAAAAATATATCATATCCGACATGAGTCCTCTACTTATATAAAATATTACAAAAAAATATTATCATTTTATTATGGTTAGTGGTCGAGACGACACCTACTTCTTATTTTTTCCCTGAATTTAAGTACTACTACTGAAATTTCAAATTTTCACCAAATAGATTTTATTTATTTTAAATAAACCTAGTATTTTAGAAACTACATTCAATTTTATACAAATTCTATTCTTACATATTTTTGAAATAATATAGATAACTTATTCAAATATTTATGTCAAGTTGCCTAACACTGATTTTTCTGAATTTTTTGCCACTTAAGGGCCTGTTTTTTGCATGATGATCCTGCACATACCCACAAAATAACACACATGTAAATAATGTAAGGAATGACAAAAAAGTACAAGCATACACTCAAAAAGACATAAAGAAAAAACAAAAATAAAAAAAGGGGTAGATCAATCCTCGCTCCTTTTTCCAACATGATGTTGATCAGATCTATGTTGTTTATAAAAAATTTTACAAGTTCAACACAATTTTCAATATGTAAACCAAACATAAACACTCCCAAGGGCTCGTGGAACCTCAAGGCATCCACTAGGTGAGCCTTGATTGAGACACATATCCATGTGAACGATATGTACTCCCATAGACAAGCAAGTAGCTATGGGTGTACCATAGAAAAAAGTGGTCCATGCTTGAAATAGGAATAATTGATGATAAAATGGACTTAATGAGGCCTTGATTTGGTATTGAAAGGTTTTTTTGACATCCACACTAGGTCTTGGACCCTTGCAAACTAAATAAAATGCATTTATTGGTGTATTGTAGAGGTGTTTTGAAGTCTTGTAAAAGACTTTTAGACTTCTCTAGACTTAATAAACCTATTTTCCCTTAATTCAACATTATAAAATGTATTTAATTGCATCCTCACACTAATCTATAAGGATTATAAAATAAACTTAATGTTAATCTTGTGTTGTAATGTGTCTTACACATTCACATTGGATGTTGTGCTTTTCTACGATGTGTGGACCTCATTTTAATATTGTAAAGTGTATTTAATCACACTTTCACATTTAATTATATTTCTGAATCCCTTATTTAACTTTGTATCATCATTAATAGGTTCCTATGACCCCATATTGTGCATCTGAAAGGTATAATTTGTTTAAATACCTAACTAAATCAACATATAAACTTAATTTATGCATCTCCTAACATTCTAGCTAGAAAAATGGCCCCTGTGGGAGCTATTCACCATTAGGTGTGAATAAGTCCCATCTAGGTGGGAACCATTCACCCTTGATGGTGAATGGGTCCCATTTGAGCCATTTTCAGGGTTTAAGCAAGAAAAGTTAGGTTTTAAGTTTAATTTTTCTCCATGTTGGCCTTGGGGATCAAATTAATAGGAAAAATAGGTGTATTTCTTATAAATACAAGCATATAAACCCTAATTCATCATAAATTTAACTCATTCATCATTTACATCTTCCACCTCAAGTCAAGCAAGCTAGGTTTTTTGCATTACAAGTAATCAAGAAAACATTTTTAGGAATTCAAGGGCAGATTATTCATCTTTTGATGCAAAAATCCAAGATCAATTATCATGGAAAGGTACTAATTCCCTTATTTCATGTTCCTTCTTCATATTTCTTCTTCATTTGGTTTAATTACCTAAAAGGGGTTTGACCAAAGCAAACCCCCATAACCTAACATTCAATATGTCTCTTTCTTGTCTTGTGTGTTTGTAGATTTAGGCATCTTGAAGAATTGAAAACAATTAAGGATTGAGTTACAAAGTTTTGAAGACATCTCCTTGTTGAACACATTAAAATATCCACTAAAATTTTCCTACAATGTCAAAAAATAGACTTTCAAAGGAAGACACCTATTAGGAACCAAAGTGCAAATTGAAAGCTATTGTTTCCACTTTCAAATCTTTGGGAATTCAAAAGTGGAATGATTCAAAATTAGTGGAAAATGAGTCCCACTGCTAGGCCTAAAAGTGGTTTTCTATAGTTTTGGATACCCATTTGTCTAAAATGGGCTTTAGAACAATTTCCCAAATTTGAGACTAATTCGCCCAGAATGGTGAAGGAGTCCCAATAGGCCAAAATTTCAACATCAACAACAATTTAGAATCCATTTCCAATCTTCAACAAGTTCTTAGGTTCACACATTCAACTTCATCAGTTTATGTTATAGTTTACTTTCATTTCTAGGTGTTGTTACATATCAAAATGTGTATTCAAACAAGTTGCATTTCTTAGTTGTTGCATTAGTAACTCATATACATTTTTAGTTATTTTAATTTAGATCATTACATTGACATAATTCATCCATATTTTATCTACTCTTGCATTAGTTTTGAGTGTGGCAATTGCCTATTTTGGCCCTTCTTTCTCCTTTTAGGTGAAAAACCCTAGAAGTGTTATAAAGGATTAGGGTGCCAAAATCCTTTGTTACATTTTGGTGAGCTTCCTTTTTGAATATATTCTCATTTGATTTGGATTCCATCATTATCCTAGAATTAAATTGAATTAACATTGCATTGTATATTACATTACTTAGATGGGTATGTGTAGGATCATGATGGGCCAAAAAGTAGTAATGTGTAAGTGATATGATGGCCCATGTGGCTAATGACTTTTTCTTTTTAACAAAAATTGATGAATCAAAAAGTATTTTTAAAGGAGATTCTTAGCTTTCCAACAATATAAATAATGGGTAAGTGCACCGAGGTGGTTCCTAAAAGGGGGGCTTAAGTGGCCACCTTTTTTTTTTTTGAAATTAGGAAATAATGGCCTTAGATGTGAAATTAAGGATAGTTACACTCAAAATTTTGAGATGGAACAAAAAAAAGGATCAAAGTGCTTCAAATATACTTTCTAAACTACTTATTTATTTTGAAAATGGTTGAGATTAAGGGGTTCAAAAGAGGGTCATCCAAAAAATAGTGCTATTTTTGCTAGAAAAACATAACATAACAACTCATGTACGACCCTAGCATGGTGAAATTTTTTGTAGTTCTTTTTAAATCACTATGGTCAATAGTTAGCTAACAATATGTAGTTGATGCATGATTTTGCTAATAATTTTTTAATGAATATTTGAGTTTTTACTTAATTTCTAAGTGGGCACTTCCTAAAAAGAAGAATTTTGGTTGTGGCCCCCCTACAAATGTTGGAAAGTAATTGAATTTAAAAAAAAATAAAAAATAGAATGGAGTCTAGTTTCTAAAAATGTAATTTATTTGAAATTTTGATGAACAATTAATTTATAATGATAAAAATACCAAACACTACTTTTTGGTATAAAAGAGAAATACAAAAAAAATAAATTATGGATCAAAGGCATAACAGTGTCAGAAAGTGAAAAAAATTGCATCGTTGGATAGCTAAGAGATAACCTAACATTACCCATGTGTTTTATTTTGTTGATATTGAACAAGATGCAATCTTGGCACTAAGCATGAACCCGATTATGTGAAAAATTGTAGAATTTGGAAAAACACATCTCTAGTCATTGGGAATGCCTTCCAAGCCTTTGGGTTGGTATTTCAAGTCAAATACCAATGCTCAGGCTCAAGGATTCCCAAATAAAAATATAGTGCAAGTGCATTATATCTTACTTTTGACATGGTTTTTTGCTACTTTGGGAAATATGTCAAGCAAGACATAACATGAGCACATTATAATGTGCTCATGTTATATCTTCATTTATGTTAAATGCCACTTTATTGAATGTATGTTTATATATTTGTATGTACATGTATTATAGTGTGCCATGTATGTATGTATGTATGTATGCAAGATTGTATCTTACACAAGTATGTGTATGTATGGGAAGTTGTATGGATGATTGTCTGTACATATGCATTTATGCTTCAGGCTGCATTTATGTTTGTCTCTAGAGGGAGGAATAATTCCCAAGATAGAGAGAGAGAGAGAAGAGAGATTTGTCTTAGGTAGGTGGGATGGGGAGAGGAGACGAGGTGGAAGTGGGAGTTTAAGAGAAGGAGGGAAGAGAAGGCTGATGGTAGGAATAGAGGGAGGGAGAGGAGAGAGAGATAGTGAGAAAGAGAGAGTTACAGGGCACAGTTCCAAAGGGAGAGACTTAAGAGTGTGAGGGTGGTGAGAGGGAGAGACTTGAGAGATAGGTATTGAGAGGCAGTGCGAGAGAGAGGGAGTGTAAGTGAGAGACTTGAGAGAGGGAAATGGTGTGAGAGGGAGTGACTTGAGAGAGAGAGAGAAAGATGCAGGTGGATTGAGAGGGACTTATTTAGGTAGGGTGGGAGGGATAGATAGAGAGAGAGTCTCCTAGATAGGTTACTAGAGGGAGAGACCTGAGAGAGAGAAAGGGGGGTGGGAGAGAGAGACCCAAGAGAGAGGAAGACAGAGTCTAAAGAGAGGGAGAGGGGGTGGAAGTGAGAAATTAAGAGAGAGGGTTTGGGAGAGAAGTTGTTGGAGTGAGAGGGACTTAGCTAGGTAGGGTGGGAGAGAGAGAGAGAGTTGATAGAGAGGGAGAGAGAGGGGGGAGAGAGGGGGGAGAGAGAGATGGTGAGAAAGATAGAGTTATGTAGGTAGGGTGCCAAAATGGAGAGACCTGAGAGATAGGCAGTGAAAGGGAGCAGAGAGGGAGGGAGAGAGAGTGAGTGTGAGTGATAGACCTAAGATAGGGAGAGGGTGTGAGAGGGGGTGACCTAAGAGAGGGAGAGAAAAATGGGGGTGGAATGAGAGGGACTTATCTAGGTAGGATGGGAGGGATATAGAGAGAGAGGGGAGAGAGAGAGTGATTTACCTAGGTATGTTTCCAAAGGGAGTGACCTGAGAAAAAGGTGGTTGGAAGGGAGAGACTTGAGAGATAGGGAGAGAGAGATTCTAGAGAGAGGGATAGGGGGTGTAAGTGAGAGTTTAAGAGAGAGGAGGAGATAAGGGGTTGGAGGAGAGTGGACTTAGCTTAGGTAGGGAGTGGGAGAGAGGAAGGAGAGAGAGAGGTGGGGGTGAGAGAGAGATAGGAGTTACTAAGTGAGTGAGAGAGACAATTGAGAGAATGAGAGGATTTAAGTTTTAAGGCTAGAGGGTTAATGGTATAGGGGAGAGATAGAAGTGAGTTAGTGAGAGTGAGAGAGAATTAAGGGTATATGGTTGAATACCTATAGGGTTGATGGTTTAGTATATTGGGTTGAGGGAAGAGGGAAGAGGGTTTAAGGGTTTAGGTTGTAAGGTTTTTTGGTTGATGTTTTAGGGTTGAGGGTGGAGGATTTAGGGTTTAGGGTAGATTGTTTAAGGGTTTAAAGGTTGAGGTTTTAGGGATGAGGGATTAGGGTAGATAGGGAGGGATGGATAGATAGAGAGATGAAGGGAAATCTGAGATAGAGAGGAGAGAATATGATGGAGTGATATATATATATATATATATATATATATATATATATATATATATATATATCTCTAAAGTTCCAGAGGATGTAGTGCGTTGACCCTCGGATTTATAATCCGTCCGAAATCCTCGAGAGAAAAGTCGATGTAAAATAAAAGGATTAAAGCAAAAATCGTCCGAAAAATTAAAGAATCCGAGGAAGATCGAGTCGAAATCATCAATCCCTCAAAAAAGAGGAAATTAAAAAAAAGTCGAGAATCCGGTCAATCAATCCATGAGACAATCAATCGATCAAAGCAGAATCTCTTCAATCAAATCATCCGGATCAATCAGAACAAGGTCAAATCAAAGAGGATCGGCAATCCGTTTCCTCAATCCGGAATCAATGACAATCATCAAAATCATCAAATCGCGCATCGCCTCATCACATCATCTCAAGAAATCATAAAAATCGTCAATCCAGAAAATCGAAAAAATCAAAATCAGATCAATCTTTCCGCGTCATCGTCAATCGATAAATCGAGGACAAAATAAAGGTAAAATCAAAAGTCATCATCATCATCCGTCCGCTTCCGGGGCTAAATTCAGGATTCAGGATTCAGGTTATCGGGTTTCGTTAAAGAAGGGTTTATGTTAAAAGTTAAAATCGTTAAAAGGGTTAATGGTCCCATATATAGGGTAGAGCATATAGGGGTTAAGGGTTGAGGGATTCCTCTTGCTTTTGATTCTCAAGTTACAAATGAGAAAGAAAAACATATGGTGTTGCAATGTCTAGGTGGGAAAGAGTGGGAGTTAGAGTTGGTGATTACAAACAATAGACTACAATTTCGATATGGTTGGAAATAATTTATCAATTATTACAGCCTACAATTGGGTTATTTTGTTTTGTTCAAATACATAGCGAAGTCATACTTGGAGGTTCATATGTTTGGAGAATCTGGGTGTGTGAAAACTATAAATTCTCTTCATGTTGAAAATCCAAACATTGATTCAAACAAGAGATGCCCTTCTAAGAAAATATGCAGTTTAAATCAGTGGGCAATAAATTTTCAATTGATTTGGTTTTTGATGAGAAAAATAATGAGTCTAAAGTAGTGCCTAAAAATCAAAGAAGTAAAAGGAAATCCTCATTTCTTGGTAAGAATTTTTTTTTTCCAAAAGTATAGAGCTCGTTAAATTTGTACGTTTAATAACTAACTTTTGAAGTTAGCATTTGAATTGTAATTATATAAATAACAATAAAGTGAGTATTATTGCAGGAAATTCATCCAAGGAGTTTTCCAATAAAGTGAAATTGGAAAAGTAGTGGCTTGTTTGAAAAAATGGATCCAAAAAATGGGGTCTCTCGGTGATGTAAATAATGAGGAGACCCCATTTCTTGGACCCACTTTTTAAAAAGGATGTCAATTTCACCCACTAGCTTGTCAATTTGTTGAAATTGGTATTTCACCCACTAGATTTCCAATTTGGTGGAATTGGCAATGCAGTCACCTGTTTGAAAAAATTATTCCAAAAAATGGGGTCTCTCGGTGATGTAAATCACCTAGAGACACATTTCTTGGACCCACTTTTTCAAACAAGCCAATTTAGGATGCCAATTTCACCCACTAGCTTTCCAATTCAATGAAATTGGCAATGTAGTTGTGTCAGAAAAAAAGGACCCTTTGTTTGACATGAGAATAATTTAATTTAATGAAGCCTTGATTTAGGTGTTGTGAGGAATTTTATGCACCCACACTAGGTCTTTGACCCTTCTACACTAAATTAAATGTGTTTATTGATGTCTTGTAAAGGTGTTGTAAAGTCTTGTAAAGGACTTTCATCCTTTTCTAGACCCAATGAACCTATTTGACATTATAAAATGTATTTTAATACATCATCACATTAATTTAGAAGGCCTGTAAAGTAAATTTAATGTCAAACTAGTGTTCTATGGTGTTGTGTGTTTTACACATTCACATTGGTTCTTGTGCCTTCTTAGGCTATGTTGACCTCATTTTAGTGTTTTCAAGTGCATTTAATTACACTTTCACATTTATTTTTGTGTCCCAAGCCCTATTTGACATTTACAACATCTTGAATAGACCCATTTCAACCCATATTGTGCATCACGAGGCTTAAATTGATCAAACACCTAACAAAGTTGGAATTTAAATTGTATTTCCTTATTCCTTGGCTTATGAGTTGTTGGATGGACCCATTTGGGACCCATTCACCATGCATAGAAAATTAGTTCCATCTAGATGGGACCGATTCACCATGTGTGGTGAATGAGTCCTATCTAGCCCCCATTTTGACTTTTGAGTTAGAAAAAGTGAAATTTAAAGTTTATTTTCACTTTATGTTGGCCTATTATGTAATATTATTAGGTACTAAGGAACAATTTTCTATAAATAAGTATTTATATCATCATTTTATAGATAATAACTCATTATTACATCTCTTGTCCTCCATTCATCATCTATTTTCTCATTTAAGTCAAGCAATTTAAGGTTTCTCCATTAGAAGTCATAAAGCTTGCATTCTAAAGATCAAAGAGTTTATTATTCATGTGTTTCTATAGACATCCAAAATATTTCATGATTACAAGATAAATTATTTCCATTATATCATGCTACATTCCTTTATTTCATCAAATTGGTTTCATTACCTAAAAGGGGTTTGACCAAGGAAAACCTCATGTCTTAAAAATTAATATTTTCTCTTCTTGTGTTGTTTGTATGAAGATTTAGGTCTCTTGGAAGCTCTAAACTCATTGAAAATTAAATTTCTAAGTTTTTCAATCCTTCTCCTATTCATTCAAGTCAAATTAATCAATAAAAAGTCACTTTCTAACCCGATTCTGACAAAATCTAAAGCAGACACCTATAGAAGGTGGATTTGCAGATTCAAAGTTATAGATTCTACCTTTGAATTTTTAGATCCTTAAAGGAGGATTGATTTAAAATTCATGGTAAATGAGTCCCATCTATGGGCCTGAAAACCTAATTTTATCAGAATATAGCTCCCGATAGTCTAGAACCTATTCTTAGAAGATTTCATCAAAACATGGACTGATTCACCATAGGTGGCAAATGAGTCCTATCTAGATTAAGGATCATCATCATAAAAATTCCAAAACTCATTTCTAGTCATCTTCAACTTTCTAGATAAGTCTTGTTTAGTTTCATCTATTTTTGTTTCCATCTTAATTTCTAGTTCATGCTTGCATATCACAATGTGTTTTCCAACATCTTGCATTTGATTAGTTTGCATCCTTTATTCTACACTATCATTATATTTCCAAAATTACAACACATTTACACACTCCACATTTACCTTCTATTATTTACATTAGTCTTGAGTGTTGATGAATTTTCTATTTTGGCCTTATTTTCTCTCACGTTCTAGGTGAAATACCCCTAGAAGGTGCACGAAGGATTTGAGTGCCAAAATAATTCATTAAATTTTGGTGAACCTGAAATTCAAATAGTTTTTTTTTGTAATTTTGGAGTTATTTATCATATATCTATTATTGCTTTCATTTTGCATTTGGATTTGCATTAGTTTGCATGATGGGTTTTAAAATTTGCATTTAGGTTGTATTTCTTGCATCTAAATTCATTTAGATTTACTATAACTCTGGATTTTTCATTTATATCTATAAATTGGATCTTACATTTCATAAAAAATCAATCTAAAGTTTCTAAATTTTTTTAAAATGGTTCATAATTGGACTCATTCACCACCTTGGGAAAATTAGTCCCTTCTAGCACTTGAAACAACATTTTCCAGATCTCAGAAATTTGTTTTTAGGCTTTTGATTGGTGCCTTAACCTATATATCAGTTAGTTTCATTTTTGTAGCATGCATTTTATTAAAATTTTCTTCAATTAGCTTATTTTTTACATTTTTTTATCCTTTTTAGATACTAGCATTGCATTGTACTTTATTTCATTTTAGCATGTTTTCTTTCAAAAGATGTGGCTTTGATTTCATTAATAATGGATTGTATAAGTACAACATTCCCTCTTATGAATTAAATTTTTATTACAACAATGAGGTCATTAAGAACAATGGTAGTTATAGTTATGATAAAACCATTGATACAATCCTTAATATTACATTTCTCATTGGTGTGGATGATAGTGTTGAAAATCATAAAAATCATACTTGTTCTTCTCCCTATACCTCTCCTATTAATGATGAAGGTATCTTGGTGAAATAAATTACAATTCTTGAGGGTCCTTGTTTTCCCTTTCCTTATTCCCCTTTGGACGATGTTAGTAAACAACAAGATAAGAATCATGACAACCTTAATCCCCCCTTCACTAATGCTCCTCCCATTTGGGAAGATTTATTTACTAGTCATAATAGTCCTTCTCTTGATACATCTCCTACTTGTGATGAAGCTACTTTTTCCATTTCACCCTTATATGAACAAATATAAGATCTCCTAGTAGGGTACATAATATGGAACAAGAGAATGAGACTGTAGAAAACACAAACAACCAAATAGACTCTACCTTTAATTTCCCTATTATCAATGATCAAACACAATCAACCATTGATACCCCACTTAGCTGTGATGAAGTTTTTTTGGATGGACCAAATATTACTTATTACCATGTGGTTTTTTGTTCTCCTATGAACTCCCATTCTAGAGAGGAGATTATGCACCAAGAAAAAGAAAAAATTCCATTTAAACACAATGACAACTCTCACTTGATAAGGGAAGTTAACAATATTCAACCTAAACTCACCCTTCATCCTCCTTCACCTAAACCTTCACCCAAACAAAAATTTATTATTTATCCACCTAACCATCCCCTTCATTCTAATAATCAACCCCAACATACTCTTTATCCCCCTGACGATGATGTGTCGCAACAATCTAGTAGTGATACTATTTCTCATACATATAACACTCAAAATAATCCACAACCACTACAATCAACTCCAACCTCTTTATCTTTATCCAACCTTCCTTTTTCTCCTTGTTATTTCTCACAAACAAAGGTGTATGATCTTGTTGAACAATTAAAGAATACTCCTACCAATATTTTTGTTTGTGATTTACTTCAAAACTCACCAAATTATAACGATACTCTTCAACTAGCCTTAAAAAAAATTGAACCTCTTCATAGTACAACTCTGAATGATGTGGAAAATGTAATCCATAAAAAAAATAAAACTAATCTTGACATTACTTTTTATCAACATGAGCTCCCTCCTTTAGATTTGTGAAAAATAAATGAAGCTTTCATGATCACTGCTCAATACCATAGGATAGGAATATAACACACTCTCATCAATAATGGTTATTCCCTTAATGTGTGTAAAGTGAATATCCTTGATTTATTAAAAGTTAATAGGTCACAAATAAAACCTGATTCTATCTCTATATGATGATTTGACAATATAACAAAACAATTGCTAAATGTAATCACTTTTCCTATTATGGTGGGGTTGGTTACTTTGCAGACTCCTATCTATGTCATGCCTTATGATATTTTGTATAACCTTATTTTAGGTAGACAATGGATTCATGAGATGAATTTTGTGCCTTCAAACCTTCACTATATAATGAAATATTTCTATAACAATTTTTTTTATCAAATTGAAGCCAATCCTGAGCCAAAAAGTTGCTTGAACCTTGAAAAAGGAACAAGTCCTCTGACAACATTGATTCCCACATCCAACATAGAAATTGAATGCAATAATGAGAAATAAATATCTAAATTATTTTGTGATGATTGGGGATCTTTAGAATTAACACCTTCATTTATTGGTGAATACATATTTTCACAAAAGATAGATGAGAAATAAGAGCACCCAACCATCATGTCAACACAAAATTCAGACAATCTCTCAAAAGCATCCACTTCAACTACTTTAAACAAAGAAACAAAATGCACAATTTTTTTTGATGAACACCATAATGAATAACCTAATTCAAAAGCAATGCAAAATATTTATGGAAAAGGGTATAAACTCTTCAAAAAACTTGGGTATAATGGAAAAGGATGTGGTGTTTATGAACACAATATCTATAACCCTATTGAGCCTAGCACACAAAAAACAACTCATGGTCTTGGTTATTGTCATGTGATAGATATTTTTAAGCCTTCTTCATCTTTCTCACCTACTAATCTTCAACAAACAAATACACCTTTTCTTAATGTCAATTTAATCTCACCAAATGTTCATGATTTGAATTCATTAGATTTTACACCTTCCTCTAATAGGAAGCACAAAGTCTCACAATATAAAGACAAATGTGTAAGTATGACATCCGCTACTAAGAAATATGTACCTTTTACAACACCACCTTCCACCATTGATCAAGAGGGTAACTTGTTGAGACTCCTCTGAGATAACTTGATCACCCTCCCTCCTAGAACTCATAAGAAATGTTTTGATAGGACTTTATTTTGCAAGTACCATCGAGTTCATGATCATTCCACTAATGAATGTCATTCTTTGAGACAAAATATACAATATTTTTAGGACTTTGGTATGCTTCCATATGTAAGGGCATCTATTTCCTCTTGATCTTTACTCTCACATACATTTCACTAAATCCTCATGGTTCACCGCTATCCTACACTAAGTAGGGGAAACGGGTTGTGTAGCCTTGTTCTTATATGTCACTTCTCATTACCTTCTTTAGCTAGTTGTTAACCTTTCATGAATACATAATAGAAAGCTTGAGATGTGGATGACATGCTTGAAGTTGGTTTGCATATGACATACTTCTCTCTTTTCATGACATAACTTATCAAAAACATATGACTTGGCATAGGGCTTTCTGAGTTAGCTCTCATGTCTTCTTCTTTCTCTTCTACTTTAAAGGAATTTCTCTTAGTAATGTTGGTTGCAATTGCTTTAAAGTGCGGGCATACATCACCACTCACATTTCATTGTGTGATTTCTTTCCTCTTGTGATGCATCTTTTTCTTGATTGTTCCATTAGGCTTGATTCCCTACAAGAGCATAATATTTATTTTCAATTGTCCTATTTTGGAGACATTGAGCATGATTTCCCCCAAGATGAGACCTTACATGAATAAATAAAAATCCCTCCGAATAATCCTTACACTATTTTTCATTAACAATGTCTATGTGTATCAAGCATATGAAGTTTTGCTTATATCATGGACCTCGAAAATCTTTGTGTACCTTGTTAAAGTTATCAGGAGGTATAACATTGGAATGGTTGAGTGGTAAGCCCAACTAGTGGCATGAATCCATTTTGTTTTTGAGTACATTCAAACTAGCATATGTTACTCTTTTCTCTTTTTTATGTTTTTGGACCTTCTCACCCCATGGATGACCTAAAAGTTTGTGGGCCCAGAGTGAGTACATCTTTTCTATCTTATCTTTCTTTTTGCCTTGCCTTTGCATGATTTTGTATCTTGGGGGCTTGGCCTACATATGGATCTCTCTTGAATGTCTACATTAGTTTGATTTTGAAGTATATTCATCCTCTCACTAAAATGGGGGCTAAATGTTCCATAGAAAAAAAGACCCTTTGCTTGACATGAGATTAATTGGACTTGATGAAGCCTTGATTTATGTGTTGTGAGGCATTTTATGCATCCACACTTGATCTTGGACCCTTCTACACTAAATGAAATGTGTTGTAAAGTATTGTAAAGGAATTTAATGCTTTTCTAGACCTAATAAGCCTATTCAACATTATAAATTTTATTTTAATACATCATCACATTAATTTAGAAGGCTTGTAAAGTAAATTTAGTGTCAAACTAGTGTTGTAGTGTGTGTTACACATTCACATTGGTTCTTGTGCCTTCCTAGGTTGTGTGGACCTCATTTTAATGTTTTAAAGCACATTTAATTACACTTTCACATTGATTTCTATGTCCCAAGCCCTATTTGACAATTACATAATCATCAATACACCTATTTCAACCCATATTGTTCCTCTTGAGGATTAAATTGATCAAAATCCTGACAAAGTTGAAATTTAAATTGTATTTCCTTATTCCTTGTATTATGAGCTATCAAGTGAACCCATGCAGGACCTATTCACCATGTGTGGTGAATGAGTTCTATATATCGTCCATTTTCAATTTTGAGTGGGAAAAAAGTGTAATTTAAAGTTTATTTTCACTTTATGTTAGCATGTGATGTAGTATTATTAGGTACTAAGGCACACTTTTCTATAAATAAGTATTTTTATCCTCATTTTATAGAGAAAAATTCATTATTACATCTCTTATCCTTCATTCATTATCTATTTTCTCATTTAAGTCAAGCAATTTAAGGTGTCATTATTAGAAGTCTTCAGGCTTGCATCCTAAAGCATCCAAGATCTAATTCTACATGTATTGTTATAGAAATCCAAGATAGTTCATCATTGCAAGGTAAATTATTCCATTATTACATACTTCATTCCTTTATTTCATCAATTTGGTTTAATTATCGAAAAGGTTTTTGACCAAGGAAAACCCCCATGCGCTAACAATCAATATTTTCTCTTCTTGTGTTGTTTGTGTGTATGCTTAGTTCTCTTGGAAGTTTAAGAATCATTGAAAATTTCATTTCTAAGTTGTTCAAGTCTTCTTCTATTCATTCAAGTCAAATCATCAACAAAAAGTCACTTTTTGACTCGATTCTAATAGAATTTGAAGTGGACACCTATAGAAGGTGTATTTGCATATTTGAAGCTATGAATTATACCTTTCACTTTTGAGATCCCTAAAGGAGTACATATTTACCCTACATGGCCAATGAGTCCCATCTATGGTTTTTAAAACCTAATTTCATTATAATACAACTTCCTACAGTTTGGAACCTATTCTTAGAAGATTTCATTAGAACATGGACTAATTCCCCATAGGTGGTGAATGATTCATGTATGGCTTAAGGATCATCATCATCTACATTCCATAACCCATTTCTAGTCATCTTCAACCCTCTAGGTAAGTCTTGTTCAATTTCATCTGTTTCTATTTTCATCTTCTTAAGTTTCTAGTTCATGCTTGCATATCATAATGTGTTTTCCAACATCTTGCATTTGATTAGTTTGTATCATTTATTCTACATTTTCATTATATTTCTATCATTAAAACACATTCACACATTCTAAATTTACCTTCTATTCTTTACATTAGTCTTGAGTGTTGATGAAGTGTCCATTTTGGCCTTACTTTTTCTCACCTTCTAGGTTAAATAACCTAGAAGGTGGAAGAGGGATTTGTATGCCAAAATCCTCCATTACAGTAGTCACCTATTTGAAAAAATGGGGTCTCCTGGTGATGTAAATGATCGGGAGACCACATTTCTTGGACCCATTTATTCAAATAGGGCAAGTTAGGATTCCAATTTCACCCACTAGCTTGCTAGTTCAGTAAAATTGGCAATGTAGTCAACTGTTTGAAAATAATGTGGTAACCTAGTGATATACCCCCATTTCTTGGACCCATTTTTTCAAACAAGCCAATTTAGGATGCCAATTTCACCCACTAGCTCGCCAATTTGGTGAAATTCACAATGTAGTAGCCTATTTGAGAGTGTGAAAGAGGGGATGAGTTGGAGAAGGGATAGATGGAGGGAGAGAGGGAGAGAGTGGGAGAGAGTGAGAGAGGGAGGGAGAGGGAGAGATAGAGATGGGAGAGAGGGAGAGAGTTGGGAGAGAGGAGAGTGGGAGAGAGGAAGAGGGAGGGTGGGAGGGGTGGGAGAGAGAGGGAGTTGGAGAGAGGGAGAGGAGGGAGGGAGGGAAGGGGTGGGAGGAGAGAGAGAGAGAGGGAGGGAGGAAGGGAGGTAGAGTGGGAGGGAGAGGGAGAGAGTGGGAGAGAGGAAGGGAGAGGTGAGGGAGTGGGAGAGAGGGAGGGAGAGAGGGAGAATGGGAGATAGTGGGAGAGAATGGGAGAGTGTGAGAAAGAGTGGGTTGGAGTGAGAGTGACTTATCTAGGTAGGGTGGGAGGGATATATAGAGGGAGGGGATAGAAGGAGAGAGTTGGAGAAAGAGAGAGGGAGAGAGTGGGAGAGAGGGAGGGAGGGAGAGAGAGAGAGAGAGAGAGAGAGAGAGAGAGAGAGAGAGAGAGAGAGAGAGAGAGAGAGAGAGAGAGAGAGATCACAAGGAGATAGAGATGAGGAGCCGGAGGCAGGCAGAGGCGGAGGCAGAAATGGGGAGACATGAGATGAGGGGTGAGCGGAGAAAGGGACATAGGCGAGATGAGACAAAGATGAGAGAGAGAGAGAGAGAGTGGGAGTTAGAGGCAAAGGGAGAGGGAGGAAGGGTGGGAGAGGGAGAGTGGGAGGGAGAAGCAGCGAATGGGAGAGAGGGAGGGGGAGAGAGAGAGTTGGAGAGAGGTAGGGAGTGGGAGAGAGTGGGAGATCAAGAGGGAGTTGGAGAGAGAGGGAGAGAGGGAGGGCGAGGAAGAGAGGTAGAGAGTGGGAAAGAGGGAGAGATTAAGAGAGAGGGAGGGAGAGGGAGAGAGATGGAGAGAGGGAGGGAGTGTCAGAGAGAGGGAGAGAGGGAGGGAGAGGGAGACAGTGGGAGAGATGGAGACGGTGAGAGAAAGAGAGAGAGGGAGGGAGAGGTAGAGTGGGAGGGAGGGAGAGAGTGGGAGGGGAGGGAGGAGAGGAGGTGAGAGAATGTGAGAGAGAGGGAGGGAGGTTGGAGAGGAGCTGGGAGAGAGTGGGAGGGAGATAAAGAGGTGGGTGAGAGGCCTTATCTGGGTATGAGGGGATATATAGAGAAAATTAGGGAGAGAGTGGGATAAAGAGGTATGAAAGGGGAGAGATGGAGAGAGGAGAGGAGATTTGGAGAGAGATAGGAATGGAAGAGGTGAGAGAGGAAGAGGTGGGAGGGAGGGAGGGAGGGAGGGAGAGAAGAGGAGGAAATAATAGGTAGAAAGAGATTTGACAGGAGAGAGAGGAGAGGGAGGTGGGAGGGAAGGGAGAGGGGGGGAGAGGGAGAGAGTGGGAGAATGGGAGAGACAGAGGCTGAGTGGGTTTATGTTTTAGTGAGAGAGAGAGGGAGAGTAATGGAGTGGGAGAGAGGGAGAGTGGGAGAGAGGGAGAGAGAGTGAGGGAGAGGAAGAGAGTGGGAGAGAGGGAGGGAGGGAGGGAGGGAGAGTGATGGTGGGAGAGAGGGAGGGGGAGAGAGTGGGAGAGAGTAGGAGAGTGGGAGAGACAGAGTGAGAGGTAGGGAGAAGGAGAGAGTGGGAGAAAGGGAGGGAGTGCGAGAGAGTGGGAGGGAGGAAGGGAGTTAGAGAGAGAGGGAGACAGGCAAGGAGAGTGAGAGAGTGGTGCCATGCCCACAACCCTCCTTTACAAAAATGGGTCCCCCTTTTTGTTTTATTTTGTTCACCTTTGGTTGTTTGGTTGGGTCTTAGGAGTTCTCTTTTTTTCTCTTAAGTCTTTTGTTCTAGTGGATGTGGGTCTAGAACCAAATCTAAACATGGAACTCTTTCAAGGTTTCTAGATCGGATACAAACCCGACTCTAACTCTGCCTTATTTTTTGTTTCTCCTTTGTTTTGTTGGTTGTTTTTGAATAACACTTGGGTTGGTCCATCCTATTTTTTTCATCATTTTCTTGTGTTTTATTTTTTTTCTTGAGTGAGAGTAGAACTAGGATTGGAACTCACAAGGGAAGTTTTAAGTTTCCATTTTGTGTTCCTATCCTGACTCTGTCTTCGCTCTTTTCTCTTCCTCGCTCTTTGTTGTTCGGGTCGGGTCTGATGTTTGCTTCGGTCCCACTTCCCTTGTTCTTGTGTTTTTCTTTAATTTTTGGTTGGGACTAGATCTAGACCTGGAATGGAAATTCAAACTTTATGAAGTTCCCTTTATGTTTTGTCTCCGCCCCCATCTTCATTTGTCGTTTTTGGTCGGTCATTTTGTTGGGGTTGGGTTTGGAGGTGGAAATGAAGTAGGGAATTTTTGTTTGGCTTCTTTATCTTGTATTCAACCCAGATCTTCCTCCACCTTACCTTTTGATGTTTCATTAACTTGACCTAACTATCTGTTCCTCTCATTGGCTCCATCCCTGATCTTCCACATTTATGTCATTAAATGTAGCCTATTTGCATGCATGAATTATTGATTAAAGCTTTAATTATGCTTAAACTACCTCATTGTTATTATTATGTGAATTTTTTAAGCAAACCATGGCCAAGAAAGTCTCAAAATAATTTATTTGATCGTGGGGGAAAATTGTGGAACAAATATTGGCTATTTTCTAGTTAATCCTAAGGAGCGTTTTGAGGTATGTTTCTTTCTCTTTTCTTCTCCTATTTTTCTTTCATGTATGTTGTCTTGGCACATTCGTGGGAGGGGTTTTGTTCTTTCTTTTCATTTCTTTTGCTGGTGTTTGTGCTTTTCTTTTTGTTCTGCTTGTTTGGTTCTTTCCTTTTGGTTTCGTTCCATTTTGGGTTTGTCTATCATTTTTCGTTTTCAATTTTGTTGTTTGTTCTGGTGTCGCTTTCATAATAGGTTTATTTTTTGTAATCTGGTTTTTACTAAGGTTTCAATTTTTGACAGGGTTTCCTTGCTTGGGTAATGTATTTCATTTTGAGACCCTATTCTGGTTTTCTCATGTCAATTTTGGATTGTTTGTATGGGTTTCTCATTATGCCCTAGTTTTTGGAAATGACATATCAAGCAAACTAGGGTTTTTGCAATATAACCTTTTCCATGGTTTTAATGAATTTTGTATGGAGGAACTATAGGATAGATAAAACTATACTATTTCTAGTTTCCTTTGGGACCCATGTGACCCAAGGTTTAAGGTTCATATGACTGCCATGTTTTAAATACTCTTCATTTGCTGGAATTGATCAGCTCCTATTCCTTATTATTATGTCACTATATCTTTAATCATGGTTAGAACCGGATCAAGAGGGAAAGTTAAAATTGGTAACTAACATTTGTTTCTAGTCTGATTCCCATTCTAGTCCCACCTCTGACCCTATTTTGGGTATGGTCCAGTTCTTGTTCTGGTCTCGTAGCTAACACTAATTTAATCTTTGTCCAATTTTGATCCCAGCCTCACTGCATGATAAGAGATATTGTGTATGCATAATTGCATAATAGTTCTATTGTTCTACCTCTAATAAAGGCATAGTTGGACCAAGTAAATATTATTTTAGGAGGATGGAGGAGGGATTATATGATTGACTAACTTAGATTCTTTGTTCATCTAATATAGGGAGTTGTTGTAAGTATTAAAAAATGTTGGGAGCATCATACGAGGCCTCTCTGAGGAGCTAGCTAGGTGAAACTTCATGGCAAGGAGTTAGGCCAAAGAAAATAAAAGTAGAATAGCTCGCATATACCTTAAGATGTAAGAATAAGGAGGTTTCCCTCATAGCTAGCAAAATTGATTCTGACCAGACTGATATTCCTAACACCAATTTGGGCCCTTTTAACTATGAAGAATTGCATGAGGATAAATTCACTGAGGAGTAGGTCACAGGAAGGACAAAAAGGATTGTCAATCAAGACTAGCACACGTTTCACTTTTCCCCTATTTTTCCAATGTCCATAGTTTATTCTTGCAGCAACTCGAGCATCTAACCCTGCTACTAGTTAGTGTGTGGATGTAAAGGGTAATGTTATTATTGACTTCACACCTCAAATGATAAAATTATTGTTTAATATACCCAATCCCAAGAATCCTAAGGAATTAAATGAGGCAAAGGCTTTGAAGCTTTACAATGATAATAAGGAGAGGAATAAGCTTCACATGAATAACACTTGGATGAGGGTGGAGAAGAAGTCTTTGACCAAGCTTTTAGACAAGCCTCAAAGGGTGGACTTTATTAAAGAAATTACAGATATAATCATGTTCCTTTCTAGGGTGTTTGGGAAACAGGATGCTTCACTATTTAAGGAATGGATGTTTCCTTTTATCCAAGATATTTTGGATGGGAGGCAAAAATTTGATAGGTCAATGATAGTATCAGACAACATTCACAATCACATGATAAAAGTGAGAGAAACCAAGTGTTTCTTTATGACCTCCTATGTAGTTTATGCAACTACCCATGTGGGAATTTTTCTTGGACTTCAAACAATACGTATATTGCGGGAATCCTAAGGATAGAAGAGAGTGTGGGAGTATTATAACAAACTCACCTTGTAGGCATCAGAGAAACATTATAGAAGTGTTAATGATGCCTTTCTTTATGTCATTATTAACAAGATTAATGGTGATGATGGGTATAGGCTTCGTAGGGAGGAAATGGTTTTGTAAATGAATGGGGGAATTGGTTTATCTAGTATCCCACATTCACCTATTTTAGGATAGTAGGCTTTGATGGTCATCTCTATTTTCTACCTAGATGTTGTGGTGATAGGATCATTTTAATGGAGTTTATTTATCAATCCTTGGTTGTTAATTTCTAGTTTGGAAACAAACATAAGACTGGGTGCCATAAGTTTCTAATGAAGCTAGGGGGCCTTTTTTTTCCACACATTAAGGTAGCTAAGGTTGTTTGTGATGAATTAGTTTATTTGAAGTTGGGCTTGTACATGGATAGGAAATACTATGACCCCAAACACAAGATGAGGGCTTTGCTTCCTAGTGTCTTTGAGAAACACTTTAATCTATTGAAGGGTTTTTGGGAGGATTTGTAGGATGAATATGATCTTAGGAGGAAGAATTATGAAAGGATACCTATCCCACTTATGGTTGAATTTGGGATAAAATAAGATATTCAAGAAATATTTTCTAATAATGGGAAGGTTTTGGATCCCAGATATGATGCAGACAAGATTGGTACTAAAAATCTTGATCCAATAAATTGGAATGTTGAGGAGACAATTGACATAATGCATATTGCAAGACCAATGTTGGATAGGAGCATTCAATGGGTGAGTTTGAGGGATAATCAAGCCAAGCCTCCATCATCTAAGAAGAGGAAATTTGTGGGTACCACCCAAGGATATAAAAGGGAAAAGAGAAGGATGGAACCTAAGGAACCATTAGAGTTTATACCTTCTAGTGCATAGGAAAAGGAGGTGGTTCCTCAAGGCCTTCCAAAGGTGTAGGAAGATGAAACAATTTTGGATGTGAGGGATTCTACATCTACTTCAGGGGAGGTACCCATTCAGCCCTCTAATGCACAAGAATTAGGTCAAGGATTCATGAAGGGGGCCCTCCATGGTGAAGCAGAGGTCTTAAGGTGAATGGAGGATGAAATTGAGATACATAATGTAGAAACTAATTTAGAAAAGACTACATCTGCTAAAGAGCATCTACCATTAACATCTTTTGATGTGATAGATGATGCAGGGATTGAGCACGTATTAACTGAAGAAGATCAATGGAAACATTTTGAAGATAAGAAAAGAGAAGTTGATGCTAAGGCACAAGCTAAGGTATCAACTAAGCAACAAGAAGAAGAGACCAAGACACAATCTGAATTGGAAGTTAAGGAGAAGGAGTTGGAAGATAAGGTCAAGGCCGATGAGTTAGCTCAACAACAAAAACAAAAGGAGTAGGAGCTCAAAATCCAAGAGGAAAGGGATAAGTTGATGATGTAGCAAAAAATTCATAACCTTGAAGAAGGAAAGGCCCAACAAAGAAGAGAAAAAGAAACTATTGAAGCTAAGCTCAAGGAACATGAAGAGGGCTATAGAAAAAGGGAAGAGCAAGAATGTTTGAAAAGAGAAAGAGAGGTTGTTGAAAATTTTGAATATGAAAACAAGTCCAAGGAGGCATGGGACTATGTTGAAGAGATGAAGAAGCAGTGGGATCAAATTTTGGAGAATAATAAAGAGGAATCACAATGTTTAAAGGAGCTAGAGGCTAAAAGGATGCAAGAAAAGAAGGATAAAGAGGAAGCGGAAAGGTTAGCACAAGAAAAGGAGAAAAATAATTAGCAAAATGTGTAGGAATTTGATTCTCAACTAGGGCCTACATTGTTACAACCTTTTTCTTCCACTACTGCTACTTCTTCTTCAAACTAGGTAGCCACTACTACTATTTCTCCTACTTGGTTAAAATTGGAATTGGAAAGAAAACAAGTTGTTCAACCACATTTTTTTAATTGGGAAGAAATGATGAAAGAAATAGGGAAAGAGAAACCTAAAAATAAGGCCCGGGTTCTTCACTCTACTAGGCTCACTAATGCTAGAGAGATCAATATTGAATGTGCCATACCTGTAATGGAGAAGAGTCGTGATGATATGCAAATCACTAATTATTAGTTGGAGGCAATAAATTTGGGAAAGCCTATGAGAAACCAACATATGAGTTTGATTGATATTGTGGCTTCTTCAACTAAATCCTAGATGATTAAGGATAAACAAAGAAAGGATGAGCTTAAGGCTCAATTGGATCAGCTCCATGGTTTTTTGAAAGATGTTTCAAGTCCCATTTCTCAACAAGCTACTCTTCCTCAATCCCTAGTTTTGTTAACAAAGAGGGAAGACGATGATTTGATTCAAATGAAAAGCAAGGTGGGTATGATGGATAAATGGTTGGATAAGCTCAATGAGGAGGTTGATGATGTTCTTGTTGAAGGTTCTAAAATTCACAAGGCTACTCTTGAATTAGCAAAAGATCTAGACTAGTAGGCTAAGGATCTAGATAAGTGGGATGATGAATACAAGGAATATGTTAAAAGGCTTGAGGATATTAGCAAATTTCCCAAGTCCACCTTGATGGAATATTCAATTCTTGAGTAGGGTAGTGAAAATTTTGTGGAAAAAATTGTGAGCATCATAAGATATAAGTCTAGGGGTATGCATGGACATCAAGAAGAAATCTGAGAAATGAGTAAAGAATTGAATCAATAGATGGTCGAATTAGCGGCAATTGTGGCCATTGTAATTAACTTGGATTCCTCAAACAAAGAAGGAATTTCTTTGGATAAACTAAGGGAGATATGGAGCGGTAGGTTTGAGGAAATCATGCAAAAGGGAGATGATGGGGATAGTTTATTGTTAGATCAGTTTATGGATATCTGGGAGGAGGTAAAAATTGCAAGAAAGGAGCTAATCAAGTGAAAGGAGATGCAAAGGCTAGTTTTCACAGAATTTGAAAGAATAAAATTTGAAGGTGATTGGTTGGATGGGCCAGATTTGGGTACTATTCAAATAATATTCTCTAGTTTTGATGCGTACATTCTTGAGAATTTAGTGCAAAAGTGACTGACTCTTTTTAGCATGCTCTATCTTCTCGTCTCTTTTTGTATATTTTGACATAAGTTCAACTCTGAGTGGGTATGTGCAAGATCATCATGGAAAAAATAGGCCCTTAAGTGGCAAAAATTTAGAAAAATTAGAGTTAGGAAACTTGATGTAAAAATTTGAATAAGTTATCTATATTATTTCAAAAATATGTAAGAATAGAATCTGTAGAAAATTTAATGTAGCTTCTAAACTAGTAGTTTTTTTTTTCTTCAAAAAATATATTTGGTGAAAATTTGAAATTTCAATGCAGTGGTACTTAAATTTCAAAGAAAAATAAGAAGTAGGTGTCTGTCTGACCACCCTAACCATAATAAAATGATAATATTTTTTTATAAGATTTTAGATATAAGTAGAGGACTCATGCCCCAATGTGATGCATATTTTTTTTTAATTTTGTTCCAAGTAAATAATTAATTATGATTTTTTTATTACAACTTTAAAAAAAAAAAAACTTGTATGTCTAACCACCTTAACTTGGTCAAAACTTCATGAAATTCAATTTTTCTTTTTTTAATCCTATAGGATGCAAAGCATAGATTGTGACACATGTTTTGGATTCAAAAAATGTGATACCATTTTAAAGCTATAGATGTTTTTCAATCAGCCTATCAATCAGGACTTTAGTCATAATTTGAGTAGAACATGAGTATTAATTACTTATTAAATTCAAAGTAAAGTGTAATTTATATTAGTGGAAAGCTGAGAATATCCTTTAAAAAATATTTTCGTTTCATAAATTTTGCATAAAAAAATAGTCGTCAGCCACATACCAATCATATTGCCACTTTTTGGCCCATCACAATCTTGCACATACCCAAGTTTGAATCGTGGGTTTCACTTTCTTCTTAGAGTATCAAATTTCATTTTTTATGCAATGAAGTGATCAACCTTGAAACATGGATTCCTTAGTCTACTTCTATGCTCAGTTTTGACTCCATGGATTGTGGATCTAGATTGATAATTGAGAAATTCATGCATAAGGCACCCTATATGTACTATTAGAATTTACTTTGTAAAGGTCGGCTAATTGAAGAAAGATCAGCCACTTGATGATAGAGGATAGAAACTAGATCTAGGATTTCAATGTTTTAGAAAGATACTCTAAAAGGTTTAGTAAAAGAGCCTGTTTATTTTTACAGTTTTCATACGTTTTCATGTCATGATTTTAAAGTTTGGATCCATTTTCATAAAGTTAATTGTACATGATCAATGCATACGACAGTGATTTTGTTGTGCTTAATTGTTTCTTATTTGATGAAAGTCAATAGAAGGAACTAGATTCAAGATCATATCATTGGATTATCTATGAATTAAATTGTTATTGTATTCATTTGATCTGTGCTATGGATGATGAGTGAGTGATTTGTTTGAAGTAATTTTAGTGAATAATGATGATATCTAAATCATCATTATGGATGTATGCAATATCATAGGTTATTCTATGGATTGCATCTTGCTATAGTTGTGGTTCGATGGAATAAACACTTGTTATTGATATGCACGTTTGGATATGTAAGGATTTTATTCATTTTTCTTTGATTTAAAGCTTTGTTTCATATTTTTTATTTTTTAAAACCCCCCAAACATAGACTACTTGATGTTGTGCAATCTTGTTCCTTGTTTCTAGCAAAGGCCCCTTGAACATTATGGTTATATCAACCACTCAGTAAAATTAGCATAATTGAGAACCAATTACCAAGACCTTGGGAGTTAGATCTCCATATGTTATATTTCTCTTTCAGGAGAAATAGAATAGCAATATTTGGTTTAATGTTGTTGTGCTATTTTAACCCTCAATAGATCTCGTGCTAGAAGAAGGCTTGAAGAACAAGCTAGCTCACATTGGTTCATTTTCACCAGATAGGTATGAGAGAGTTCTTAGATCTTCTCATAATCCTGAACCACTTGTTGAACTCCAAACCCCTGTTAGGCATAGGCCCCAGGCTCATAGAGTCTTAATCCAACCATTATCACCATTTCTCACCCCACTTGGGTTTTCACCAAACCCACCTACACCACCTCACCTGCCATTTTCACCCATTCCACAACCCACTCAACCTATATCATCGCCAAGACCTATGGCTTTATTAATAACCCTTCACCATTGGGTACTATCCTTAGAGGTATACACAATCTCCCAAAGAAACCATAGAGGTTCTACCCTAAGTACATGCATGGGGAGTCAAGAAGTGTCGAGGATCACATACACGCATTTAAAGATGCCTATACCTGTGCTTAGGTGGCTCATCAGGACATTGTAAGCAAATTGTTCCCCTATTCGTTGGGAGACATGGCATGCAATTGGTACCTAAACTTACCCCAAGGGTCACTTCTAGGATGGATAGAGTTAGAGAATGCATTTATCAACTAGTTCAGGGTTTACATAAACCTTGATATCCTTTAGTTTTCCACCATAAGAAAAGAGCATCATGAACCACTCCCTCTATTTAATACCAGGTTCCAAAGAATGTACCAAAGGTTGTAGGATCCTTAGTTGGTGACTGAGAACATCACCAGATTAGCATAATTAAGGGTTGTGGACCCTTTGATTGGCTTGTTCTTGAAAAGGACCTATAATGCTAATGAAACTGATTCTTTGGCTAAGGTATATCATGTCACCATTTAGTCGCAACAACAGATCAATCTACAATTCGGGAGTCTAGGAGGAGTTCTCCCTCCCATAGGATACTAAATGTCCAATCCACCCCCTCTATTCAATATGGTCCTAGGGATTTCCTATTCCCAATACAGACCCATGTTTGAATTCCAAGCTTCATTTCCCTTGCCATTTTTTAACAATGGTCCCCAAGATTCCTCCCACCAAAATCAAAATTACCAAAATCAAGTTGGAGGATAAAGTTCGGTTAATCAATCATTTGTTGTGAAGAATGTAGAAAATGAAAAGACTCTCCAACTAACCAACGAGATGGAGACTCTCAAAAAGAAACTATCTCAAATGTCTAATGACATGGATCAACTTAGATAGAATCCCCCTCACAACTAGAACCAAGGTTTTCAGAGTCAGGGAGGATATTCTAATCAAGGTGGTTATCCAAACTAAAATCCTAATCAGAATTATAATGCCATCCAGAAATCCAATAGGAATTTCTAAAACCAAAACTCCTCTAATCAAAAATATCAAAATCAGAATAGAGGATACAATCAAAGGCCTAATGAAAATAGGCCATGGAATACTAGATTGAATAATGGAGGAGTTTCTCACAATTATCAAGTAGGGGATGAAAAGCCACACAGTACCAATGTGGCAGACCTCCACCTTCTGACTAATTGGTGTAGACTACATGATATAGAAGTCCATTCTAAGGTAAATTTCCTAGAAATGGAAAAAATGGTTAAGATATCCCAAGTTGATGCTCCATTCTAGGGTGCATCCAACAAATCTGGTGGATCAACAAATATTTCCATGGCATACATTATCTTTGACGAAGAACTTACATTCCCAACCAGGAAGACAATAAAGTAGTAGAATATGTGTATGATTCCCAAGCCTACCAAACCAAGGGAGGCCATTTCCTTAGAAATCATAACCGAGGGCCATTCATGACCTCTGCCCCTCCTAATAACATGGTCCTACCAAATCAGAATGCAGATAATAATCCACTACCACCAAAGGGACCATCATATTCTCAAAAAAAATGTAATTCATCTTCAATTCCTAAATATTAGGTGAGGAATGATTTAGAATCTGGTTTCATTATAGAGATGCAGAGGTAGAAGACTTCAATGTCTTATTTTGATATTTTGAAATGGTGCCCCACTCAAAAGGAAATCTTGTTGAAAGCCTTGGGGGAAGTAGATAGGTCAAAAGGAAGAGAAAAGGTGACTCCTACTAATGAGATGAATGCAGATCTCTATAAAGGTAAGAGTGGTACTCCACCTTTCTTGCTAAGTTTGAGAATTTTTGGAAAGAATTTACAAAATTGTCTACTGGATTCTAGGGCATTGGGGATGTCATGCCATTTTCCATTTGTAGCACAAAAATAAAAAAGCTATCTAGCTAGATAAAATAGAAGTTAATTTGGTAGGAGAGCTTAAAAATATCCATGTACAAATTGGATATGATCCAAGGATCCAAACTTATGTGGATATCCAAGTCACAGATATCCCAGAAACCTATGGTATGCTCTTGAGCAAAGACATGACGAAAAGTCTAGGTGGATATTTTTCTTTGGATTTCTCACACATGTGGTTGCCCTAGAAAGGAATAGCAAGCCAGATCAGAATTGAAAGTGAGCCTAGGCTTAAACACATGATCACTGAGTATGATTCCCCTAATGAGGTAGCCTATTTCAAAACTAAGATAGGAGCTTGCAAGTAGGATGAAATCATGACTTTTTCAGTACTTCATTTTGGTGACTCACCCCTTTCAGAGGAAAATGACCCAATGATTACTATTAATCAGCAAGTCCTAACAATGAAATTACAATAGGATAGGTTGGTACTAGGAGATGGGATTGATATGTGGAGTCTCCTACTTCCTAACTAGACTAGGGTACATTACTAGAATCATTTTAAGTTAACTTGCCAACCTTGTGTAGATATTTTACATGTCTCATAGGTAGAAGAAACATGTGAATGTAAACCTCAAGCCTCTACTAATAACTTTCCATTTCAAGCAAAGGATGCAACCATCCTTAGAAGAGCTGACTCTGCTCAGAGGGAATCATCTTCTCAACTTGAGAAGACTCAGGTTCTATGTTCTAAATTACCACTAGAGACTGAGGAATCTCAGTCTTTGCCAATTACACTAACCCCATAAACACTTCCAATGCCCATGGAATTGGTGACAAAGGTATTGAATCATGACCTAGCTCAATGGGAGATTCAAGAATCACTTCCTAAACAAAATTTCAATTCATGAGAATCTTCTAATGAACTATGCCCCTAGTTGCTTTCAAATACTGATGATCAGCACCAATCCAAGCTGCCATATACTTCTACCAAGAAAAATACTATAGGCCAAAAAAAGAAAGAGATTCCAGCCCCATATCAATTATGGAGTTTGAAATTTGATGGTTGTAATTCCAAATCAGGAAGTGGAGTAGGGGTAGAATTAACCAATCCATAGAGGAAGACTTACTTTGCTTCCTATAGGCTATAGTTTGGTTGCACAAATAATGTTGAATAGTATGAAGCACTTGCTAGGGGCTTAATTTTTTCTCATCAGAAGGTCACATCTCTTATGGTGATGGGGGACTCTGAAGTCATTATCAAATAGGTTCACAGCCAATATACTTGCCATAATAAAAGATTGGTTGCCTACAAAAATAGGTTTTGGAATCTAATCGAGGACTTTGACATTTTTAGAATTACTTTGATTCCTAGGGAACAAAATCAGATTGTAGATGCTTTGGAAGTTAGTGCTAGTACTTTGGAACCTATGCAGGACTCCAAACTGAAAATATTTTCAGTTGAGCTTGTTTCAATCCCAGCATTCCCTAATATTTTTCAGAATTTTCAAGTCTTTGATGATGACCAACACATACTCACCTTCTTTGCAAGTTCAGATGTCTTCGAAGGGAAAATCATAGACAAATCGGATAGAGATCAGGGAGAATGGGACCCTAAAGGTTGTGATATGGAAGGAGTAATGAAATTAAAGAGTAACAGTATCCCCAAGGGGATGGTATCCTTAGAAAGGATATTTGATTTTGATCCTCAGGCTCAGGAGAGAGTGCTAATGCAAAGTGAAGGAGGGAAGTACAAATCTATTAATCTAGCTGATTCAGGCCCTGAAAGAAATGTCCTTATAGGAAAGACCTACCCTTAGGAGATCAGAGATGAAAAAATTAAGGTGTTAAAAGAATATATTGCAGCAATTTCCTTGAGTTATGAAGATTTGAAGACTTGTGACACCTCTGTGATCACACACACAATACTGTTGAAGCCAAAAGCCAAGCCCTTAAATTAAAAGAAACGCTCGATCAATGATTTAATCAAACCATTCATACAAAAGGAAGTAAAAAAAAAATTATTAGCAAGAATCATCTTCTTAGTAAGGTACTCCACATAGGTTGCCAATCTAGTACCAGTGTGTTTGAAAAGTGGGGAGATCAGGTTGTGTGTTGATTTTAGCAATATGAACAAAGCCTCAGAGAAGGATAACTATCCACTTCCTTCTTTTGATGAGGTATTATAAACTTTCAATGGATCTCAAATGATGTCATTTTAAGATGGCTATTCTAGGTATAACCAAGTGTTGGTCAGCCATGAAGACAAGATGAAGACTTCCTTCACTACAAAATGGGGAACATTTTCCTATTGATGCATTTCATTTGACCTCATTAATGCTAGAGCTACCTTTCAGTGTGCAATGGATATGGATTTTAAGGATTTGATAGGTAAGTGTATTATTATGTATATGGATGACTTGACAATTTATTCTAAGAAAATAAAGGATCATGATGTTGATTTAGTAAAGGTCCTTAAAAGATGTATCAGTTATGGAGTATCTCTAAATCCCAAGAAGTGTGTCTTTGGAGTTTCTAAAGGGAAACTTCTAGGGCATGTGATATCAAAAAATGGAATATCCATAGATCCTGATAGAGTTGAGGCTATTTTGAAATTGACGATGCCAAGTAGTAAAAAGGAGATGAGGTCATTCTTCAGGAGGATTAAATTTGTAAGGAAGTTCATAATAGGGTTTGTAGAAATTGTCAAACCCCTTAATGAGATAATGAAGAAAGATACTAAAATTGAATGGAGCAATCAGGCTAAAATTGCATTTTCATAGATTAAGCAATCAATATCGAAGGCATCAGTCTTGACCAGCCCAGATTACCTAAATCCCTTTTATATTTATTCATTTGCATTTGATCATTCATGTGCATCACTCCTAACACAACGCAGAGGTGAAGGAGATGAAATACCAATTTCCTTCATGAGCTTGTCATTCAAGAATGCAGAAGTCAGGTATCCACCCTTGGAAAAATAGGCCTTTGCATTGGTACGAGCAGTAAAAAAATTCAAGCATTACATTCTAAGGATTCAAGTTATTGCTATAGTGCCTGATTCAGTGATTAAGTCTCTCCTTATGCAAAGTGAATTGGGGGAAAGAAGAGGAAAATGGATGGCTATCCTACAAGAGTATGATTTAGAGATCCATCCAATGAAACTTCTATAAGGACAAGGTTTATCAAAGGCTGTGGTAGATGTTGATAAGAATATTACCTATCAAAAATATACTGTGCACTCATTTACCAAGGACCCATGGTATACTGACTTAATCTTCTTCCTTCTCAATAACAGATGACTAGAAGGTATGAATGCTACCCAAAGAAGGGAACTGAGGATGAAGAATTCTCATTACATGCTCAAAGGAGGGGCTCTATATAAAAGAAATTATGAGGGGGTGTACCTACGATGTCTGGATCAACAAGAAGCTAAGCATGTCATGGCTAAATTCCATGGTAGGCATGGCATAAGACATAGATTTGTAGATTCTCTGGCCCATCAAATCCTTAGGTCAAGGTATTATTGGCCCCATGTGTTCAAAGATTCACATCAACACATCAGGACATGTCATAGATGTTAGAATTTTGCATCTAAGGAACATAATTCAACAATACCTCTACAACCAGTATATGAGGTAAGACCATTTTCCCAATGGGCACTAGATTTTATTGGGGTTATTAATCCTAATTCTTTTGCAGGACACAAATTCATCCTAACTACTATATACTATTGCACCTATTGGACTAAGGCTCAACCATGTAAGAAAAACACCATTGACTTGGTTATTAAATTTATCACTGAGAACATTGTTACTAGGTTTGGAGTGTCGTTCACCCTAGTATGTGATAATGGCCCTGTCTTTTCATCTGTTGAATTCATACAATGGACTTAAGAACATAAAATTATCTTGAAGTATTCCTCTAACTACTATCCTTAGGGAAATGGTGTAGTGGAATCTACTAACAAGAATCTATTATAAGTGATAAAGAAGTTACTTGAAAGTAATCCTAGAGACTGGCATACCCAGTTAATATTTTCCTTATGGGAAGATCGAACCCATATTAAGGTTGCTCTAGGAAGTTCCCCTTTTAAATTGGTCTATGGCCAAGATCCGGTTTTCCCCATACACTTACAGATACATGCTCTTAAATTCATGTAGGATTTTTATACAAGAGATGACTGGATTGAGGTAAGACTAAATAACATTTTAAACATGGAAGAACAAAGAGATGCTACACTACAATAGTTTTTCAAACATTAGGCTATTGTCAAATGTTGGTTTGACAAAAGAGCCAAGATTAAGGCATTCAAAATCTCAGACCCAGTGTTGTTGTGGGACAAGGCTTAGGAGAAAAAGGGTGATCACTAGAAATTTGATAGACTTTGGCTAGTTTTGTATCAAGTAGCCAAGATCTTGGGTGAGAATACTTTTCATTTAAGCACCTTGATGGGAGAACCCGTTCCATTGCCAGTTAATGGAAAGTTTCTCAAACACTACTTTCGATCATAAAGGTTTGAGCTTATGAATTAATTGTATATATGTATTTTGTGTAATTACTGGTTCTTTACTTTTGTTGGTTGTTTGTTTGTTGTTTCTTTCTTTCTCTTTGTTTCCTTTGTTGTTTTGTGTCTGTTATGTTTTTCTTCTTTGGAGATTCTCTTTTCTTTCCATCTTGAAATAATGGGGTTGTTATTCAAAAAATGTTGTAGGAACTAGGAGAGAAATTGGTTTAGGCATTTTTAGGCATATATGTTGAAATATTCTTTTCTAAAATTCATGCCTTATGGTCATTTTAGCTTGAGTTTGAAGGCTATTAGGAGTAAGGTATATTATAGATAACCTCCTGAACTATCATTGAAATCTATCACAAAATAGATAAAACATCCAACTATAAAGTGCCTATTCATCTCAGGGTGATTATATCTTCGATTCAAGTGAAAATTTTGTTTCCCCAAGACTGTCATAGAATCCAATATAGTTCTCAACCCACATATTAAACTATTAAAGTATTTGTATTGAGAAGGTTTTTGAAAATAATTTTCACAAGTAAGGCCTTTAAAAAATATTAAAAAAAAGAGAACCACTAAAATAAAGGAAAAATCAATACTAAATGGGTAATTCAAGTATCTCTATTGGGGCTATGGACACTTGACTGGCAGTAGAGCAATGGTTTGAGATAAATAGAGGTATCTCTATCTGGGCTATGGACACTTGACTAGTAGCAGAGCAATACCTAGGATTCCATTGCATGACAGTCGAATGACTCAACCCATGTAGCTTGGATCGTAGATATAGTTGTTTAGGTGTGAAGAAGGCTCAAATAAAGAAGGATGCACCATAAGCATGCACACACTCAAATTCAAGAAGTAGTTTATGTTGGTTCTACATTTGAGATGCCAACTCAACTTTACTTAAATATTCTCATCACACTTAAGTTAGCATGTCTCATAAATTATAAGTTTTGGGGTGACTAAATTCTTCAATATCCTAAAAATGGGTAAGCCATTTTTCCCAACCGAGTCGCCATTTGTGATGCCTTGCATAACCACCCCATTTATTTTATTTTGGAACAAAATGGGTCCCCCTTTTTGTTTTGTTTTGTTTTCCTTTGGTTGCTTGGTTGGGTCTTAGGAGTTCTTTGTTTTTCTCCTAAGTCTTTTGTTTTGGTGGAGGCAAGTCTGGAACCAAATCTAAACATGGAACTCTTTCAAGGTTTCTAGTTCAGATATGGTCCCAACTCCAACTCTGTCTTCTCTTTTGTTTCTCCTTTGTTCTATTGATTGTTTTTGATGAACACTTGGCTTGGTCTATCCTATTTTTTTGGTTGTTTTCTTTTCTTTTGTTTGTTTTCTTAAGCGGGAGAAGAACTGGGATTGGAACTCACAAGGGAAGTTTCAAGTTTCCATTTTGTGTTCCCATCCCGACTCTGTCTCTGCTCTTTTTTCTTCCTCGCTCTTTGTTGTTTGGGCTGGGTTTGGTGTTGGCTTTGGTCCCAATTCCCTTGTTCTTGTGTTTTTCTTTACTTTTTGGTCAGGACTAGATCTGGATCTGGAATGGAACATTGAAGTTTATGAAGTTCCCTTTCAGTTTTGTCTCTGCCCCCATCTTCGTTTGTCATTTTTGGATAGTCCTTTTGTTGGGGTTGGGTCTAGGGATGGAAATGAAATAGGGAATTTTTTTTTGGTTTCTTTATATGTCTTCAACTCGGATCCACCTCCACCTTACCTTTTGATGTTTCGTTGACTTGACCTAACTATGTGTTCCTCTGGTTGGCACCATCTCTGATCTTCCATAGTTATGGCATTAAATGCAGCCTATTTGCATGCACAAATTATTGATTAAAGGTTTAATTATGCTTAAACTACCTCATTGTTATTATTATGTGAATTTTTTAAGTAAACCATAGATAGGAAAGTCTTGAAAGAATTGATTTAATCATGGGGGTGAATTATGGAGCAAATCTTGGCTATTTTCTGATCAATCCTGAGGAGAATTTTGAGGTAGGTTTCTTTTTCTTTCCTTCTCCTATTCTTCTTTCATGTATGTTTTCTTGGCGCATTCACGAGAGGAGTTTTGTTCTTTCTTTTCATTTCCTTTTTTGGTATTTTTTCTTTTCTTTTTGTTCTTCTTGTTTGGTTCTTTCCTTTTGGTTTTGTTCTATTTTGGGTTTGTTTACCATTTGTCATTTTCAATTTTTTTGTTTGTTTTGATGTTGCTTTTGTTAAGAGTTCATTTTTTGTACTCTGATTTAGACTAGGGTTTTGATTTTTTATGGGGCTTCCTTACTTGAGTAATGTATTTTGTTTTGAGAGCCTATTCTGGTTTTCTCACATTGATTTTGGGTTGTTCGTACAGGTTTCTTGCTGTTCCCTACTTTTTGGAAATGACATATCGAGCAAACTAGGGTTTTGTAATATAACCTTTTCCATGGTTATAATGAATTTTGTATGGAGGAGCTATAGGAAAGATAAAACTATGCTATTTCTAGTTTCCTTTGGGGCCCATGTGACCCAAGCTTTAAGGTTCATATGACTGCCTTGTTTTAAATAATCTATGTTTGTTGGAATTGATTTGCTCTTGTTCATTATTATGATGTCACTATATCTTTACTCATGGTCAGAACCAGATCTGGAGGGGAAGTTAAAATTGGTAACTAACATTTGTTTCTAGTTTGATTCTCATTCTGATCCTGCCTCTGACCTTGTTTTGGTTTTGGTTCTATTCTTGTTCTAGTCCTGCCACAAAAACTAATTTACTCTTTATCTAGTTCTAAACCCGGTGCCACCACATGATAAGAGATATTGTCTATGCCTAATACTTCTATGGTTCCACCTCCAATAAAGGAATACTTGGGCCAAGTAAATAGTATTTTATGAAGGTTAAGGAGGGATTATATGATTCACTAAGATGCTTCATTCATCTAATATAGGGAATTATTGTAGGTATTAAGAAATGTCAAGAGCATCAGATGAGGCCTCTTAGAGGAGCTAGCCAGGTGAAACTTCATGACAAGGAGTTAGGCCAAAGAAAATCAAAGTATAATAACTCCCATATGCCTTGAGATGTAAGCATAAGGAGGTTTCCCTCACAGCTAGCAAAATTGATTTTGACTGGAATGATATTACTGACACCAATTCGGGCCCTTTTAACTATGATGAATTGCATGAGGGGAGATTCACTGAGGAGTAGGTCACAAAAAGGACAAAAAGGAGTGTTCAATCAGGACCGTCACGTGTTGCACTTTTCCCTCTATCTATCCAATGTATGGAGTTGATTCTTGGAACAACTGGATCATATAACCCTACTACTAGGCAGTGTGTGGATGTAAAGGGTAATGTTATTATTGACTTCACACCTCCAATGATCAAATTCTTATTTAATATACCTAATCCCAAGAATCCTAAGTAATTAAATGAGGTAGACGCTTTGAAGCTTTACAATGATAATATGGAGAGGAATACACTTCACATGAATAAGACTTGGATGAGGGTGGAGAAGAAGTCCTTGATGAAGATTCCAGACCATCCTAAAAGGGTAGACTTTAGTAAAGAAATTGTAGATATAATCATATTCCTTTCTAATGTGTTTGGGAAAAGGGAGAGAAACCAAGCATTTCTTTACGACCTCCGATGTAGTTTATGCAGTTGCCCGTGTGGGGATTTTATTGGACTTGAAATAGTAGGTATATTTGGGGAAGCACAAGGATAGAATAGAGTGTGGGAGTATTATAACCATCTCACCTTGTAGGGATCAAAGAAATACTATAGAAGGGTTAATGATGCCTTTCTTCATGTCATTATTAACAAGCTTAATGGTGATGTTGGGTATAGGATTAGCAATGAGGCAATGGCTTTTGTAAATGAATGGGGGCATTGGTTTATCCACTATCCCACATTCACCCATTTCAGGATAGCAGGCCTGCTTTAATGGTCAACCCCATTTGCTACCTAGATATTGTGGTGATAGGATCATTTTAATGGAGTTTATTTATGAAGCCTTGGTTGTTAATTTTCTATCTGGAAACAAACATAAGACTAGGTGCCATAAGTTTCAAATGAACCTAGGGGCCTTTTGTTGTCCACACATTCAAGAAACTAAGGTTGTTTGTGATGAATTAGTTTATTTGAAGTTGGGCTTATACATGGCCATAAAATTCTATGACCCCAAACACAAGATGAGGGATTTACTTCCTAGTGTCTTTGAGAAACACTTTAATCTATTGGAGGATTTTTGGGAGGATTTGCAAGATGAGTATGATCTTAGGTAGAAGAATTATGAAAGGATACCTATCCCACTTATTTCCTGAATTTGGGCTAAAAGAAGACATTCCAGAAACATTTTCTGATGATGGGATGGTTTTGGATTGTGGATATGATGTAGAAAATATTGGCACTAAAGAGCTTGATCCAATAAATTGGAATGTTGAGGAGATAATTGACATAATGTAGATTGCAAGACTAGTGTTGGATAGGAGCATTCAATGGTTGAGTTTGAAGGCTAATCAGGTCAAGCCTCCATCATCTAAGATGAGGAAAGCTATGGGTTCCACCCAAGGATATAAAAGGGAAAAGAGAAGGATGAAACCTAAGGAACCATTAGATTTTATGCCTTCTAGTGCACAAGAAGAGGAGGTGGTTCCTCAAGGTCTTCCAGAGGTGCAGGAAGATGAAACAATTATGGATGTGGGGACTTCTACATCTACTATAGGGGACATACCTATTCAACCCTCTTATTCACAAGAATTAGGTCAAGAATCACTGAAGGGAGACCTCCATGGTGAAGCAAAGGTGTTAAGGAAAATGGAGGATGAAATTGAGATACATAATGTAGAAACTAATTCAAAAAAGACTCCATCTAATAAAGAGAATATGGGATTAACATCTTTTGATGTGACAGATGATGTAGGGACTGAGCCCATATCAACTAAAGAAGATCAATGGAAAATTTTTGAAGATGCAAAAAGAGAATTTGATGCTAAGACAAAAGCTAAGGCATTAGCTAAGCAACAAGAAGAAGAGACCAGGACACAATCTAAATTGGTAGTTAAGCAGAAGCATTTGGAAGATAATGTGAAGGCTGATGAGTTAGCTCAACAACAACAACAAAAGGAGCAAGAGCTCAAAATCCAAGAGGAAAGGGATAAGTTGATGATGCAGCATAAAATTCATAACCTTGAAGAAGAAAAGGTCCAACAAAGAAGAGAAAAAGAAGCTATTGAAGCTAAGCTCAAGGAACAAGAAGAGGCCTATAGAAAAAGGGAAGAGCAGGAATGTTTGAAAAGAGAAAGAGAGGCTACTGAAATTGTTGAATATGGAAAGAAGTCCAAGGAGGCGTGGAACTATGGTTAAGAGTTGAAGAAGTAGTGGGATCAAATGTTGGAGAAAGAGAAAGAGGAAGAGGAATGTTTAAAGGAGTTGGAGGCTAAAAGGCTACAAGAATAGAAGGATAAAGCGGAAGTAGAAAGCTTAGCACAGGAAAAGGAGGAAAGTAATCAAAAAAATGTGCATGAAGTTGATTCTCAACCAGGGCGTACATTGTTACAACCTCTATCTTCCACTATTGTTTCTTCTTCTTCAGCCTAGGAAGCCACTACTCCTATTGCTCCTACTTGGTTAAAATTGGACTTGGAATGAAAAAAAATTGTTCAACCACAACCACTGATTGGGAAGATATGATGAAATAAATAGGGAAAGAGAAACCTAAAAAGAAGGCCTAGGTTCTTCACTCTACTAGGCTCACTGATGCTAGAGAGATCATTACTAAATGTGCCATACCTATAATGGAGAAGAGCCATGATGATATGAAAATCATTGATTCTCAGTTGGGGGTAGTAAATTTGGGAAATCCTACAAGAAACCAATAGATGAGTTTGATTGATATTGTGCCTTCTTCAACTAAATCCAAGATGATTAAGGATAAAAAAAGAAAGGATGATCTTAAGGCTCAATTGGATCAACTCCATTTTTTTTTAAAGATGTTTCAAGTCCCATTTCTCAACAAGCTATTCTTCCTCAATCCCTAGTTTTGTTAACAAAGAGGGATGCAGATGATTTGATTCAAATGAAAATCAAGGTGGGGATGTTGGATAAATGGTTGGATAAGCTCAATGAGGAGGTTGATGATGTTCTTGTCAAAGGTTCTAAAATTCATAAGGCTGCTCTTGAATTAGTAGAAGATCTAGACCAGCAGGCTAAGGATTTGGATATGTAGGATGATGAATAGAAGGAATATGTTAAAAGGCTTGAGGATATTAGGAAAGTCCACCTTGCTGGAATATTTAGTTCTTGAGTAGGGTAATGAAGATTTTGTGGAGAAAACTATTAGAATCATAAAATATAAGTCTAGGGCTATGCATGGACATCAAGAAGAAATCTAAGAAATGATTAAAGACTTGAATCAATAGATGGTCGAATTAGAGGAAATTGTGGCCATTGTAATTAACTTGGATTCCTGAAACAAAGAAGGCCTGTCTTTTGATAAAATAAGGGAGAGATGGAGGGGTAGGTTTGAGGAAATCATGCAAAAGGGAGATGATGGGGAGATTTTATTGTTAGATCAGTTTATGGATATCCCAGAGGAGGTAAGAACTACTAGAAAGGATCTAATCAAGTTAAAGGAGATGCAAAGGTTGGTTTCCATAGAATTTGAAAGAATAAAATTTGAAGGTGATTGGTTGGATGGGCCAAATTTGGGTACTCTCAATAGATATTCTCCAATTTTGATGAGTACACTCTTGAGCATTCAGTGTAAAAATCACTAACTCTTTTCACCATGCTCTATCTGCTCCTCTCCTCTTTTTTTGGATTTTGACATAAGTTCAACTTTGAGTCTGATCCCTAGGTTTCACTTTCTTCTTGGAGTATCATATTTCCTTTTTATAGAACTGAGTGATCAAGCTTGAAATAGGGGTTCCTTAGTCTACTTCTGTGTTTAGTTTCAACTCTATGGTTTGTGGACCTAGATTGATAATTGAGAAATTCATAAATATGGCACCCTATATGTACTATTAGAATCCACTTTGTAAAGGTCAACTAATTGAAGAAAGATCGACCACTTGATGATAGAGGATAGAAACTAGATCTAGGATTTCAATGTTTTAGAAAGATAATCTAAAAATTTCAGTAAAAGGGCCTGTTTATTTTTACAGTTTTCATATGTTTTCATGTCATGATTTTAAAGTTTGGATGCATTTTCATAAAGTTAATGGTATATGATAAATCCATATAGCAATGATTTTTCTATGCTTAATTATTTCTTATTTGATGAAAGTCAATAGAAGGAAATAGTTTCAAGATCATATAATTGGGTTATCTATGAATTAAATTCTTATTGTATTCATTTGATTTGTGTTATGGATGATGAGTGAGTGAGTTAATTGAAGTAAGTTTAGTGAATATTGATGATATCTAAATTAGCATTATGGATGTATGTAGTAGCATAGGTTATTCTATGGATTGCATCTTGCTATAGTTGTGGTTAGATGGAATAAACAATCATTACTGATATGCATGTCTAGATACGTAAGGATATTATTCATGTTTCTTTGATTTAAAGCTCTCTTTCATTTTTTAATTTTATTTAAAACCCCTCAAACATAGACTACTTGATTTTGTGCAATCCTGTTCCTTGTTACCAACAAAGGCCCCTTGAACATTATGGTTATATCAACCACTAAGTAAAATCAGTATAATTGAGAACCAATTACCAAGACCTTGGGAGTTAGATCACTATGTGTTATCTTTCTCTTTAAGGAGAAATAGAATAGTAATATTTCTATTAGTTTTTTTTTTTTTTTATCCTCAACAAGTCAGAGAGAGGGAGAGGGTGGGAGATTGGGAGAGAGGGAGGGAGAGGTAGAGTGGTAGGGAGAGGGAGAGAGTGGGAGAGAGAGAGGGAGTGGAAGAGAGGGAAAGAGAGGGACAATGGAAGGGAGTGGTAGAGAGTGGAAGAGATGGAAAGGGAGAGACTATGAGAGAGTGGGAGAGAGGAAAGGAGATGGGGTAGGAGAGAGGGAGGGAGAGGTAAGGAGTTGGAGAGTGGGTGAGAGGGAGAGAGTGGGATAGAGTGGGAGATAGAGAGTGTGTGAGGAAGTGAGGGAGGGAGAGGGAGGGTGAGGGAGAGAGTGAGAGAGAGGAAGGGAGTGGGAGAGAGAGGGAGAGAGGGAGGAGTTGGGAGGATGGGAGGGAGGGGAGGGAGGAGGGTGGGAGGGAGGGAGAGGGGGGATTGGGAGAGGGAGGGGGAGAGAGAGGAGTGGGAGAGAGGGAGGGGAGAGGAGGGAGTGGGAGAGAGGGAGGGAGTGGGAGAGAGAGAGGGATAGGGAGAATGGGAGGGAGTGGAAGAGAGTGGAAAAGTGGGAGATAAAGAGGGTTTTGGAGTGAGAGGGACTTATCTAGGTAAGTTGGGAAGTATAAATAGAGAGAGGGTAGAGATCAGGAGAGGGAGAAATAGAGAGTGGGAGAGAGGGAGAGAGTGGGAGAGAGGGAGAGAGGGAGGGAGAGGGAGGGAGAGGGAGAGAGTGAGAGAGAGGGAGAGTGGGAGGGAGAGGGAGAATGGGAGAGAGGGAGATAGAGTAGGTTTATGGAGAAAGAGAGAGTGCCTGAGATAGAGGATAGAGGATAGAGGATATAAGGGCTATAGGTAAAGGGTAGAGGGGAGACAGATACAATCAGGGTTTATGGTTGAGTGTATAAGCGTTACGGGTAGAGGGTAGAGATATATAATTAAGGTATAAGGGTCGAAGGGAGATAGATATAATTAGGGTAGAGGGTATAGACAAAGAGAGAAAATAAATGTATAAAAAAACCAACTTTCTCATAACACAAGTGTGTTTTGAACTAGAGACATGATTGTTTTAGCAATAAATAATATGCTCATGTTATAATGTAAGAATGTTATAACATGAGCATGTTATAATGTGAGTACATTTTTCCTTTCTCTAAAAATGATAAAAAAAACACAATATACCAATGATGTTGGCCTACATTCTGCATATTCTCCTAGTTTTGCACGTGCTCTGACAAAAAGTAGCTTTTTAATGGGTGAGTGAAGTGTGCATGCATGATTTTTAGATTACACCACCTTTGCATGAAATAGTAGAGTTTTCACATTGAAAGGCATATAATATCAATTCAAGTTTGAATTCCAGTGATAACTAATATACAATTGAAGTTTGGAAGGGAACAAGCTTTTGAAAAAGTCAAATTGTTGAGGAGTTTGAGGAAAGAAGAAGAAAAGGTTACATAATTGGGTAGAACTACTCCATTTTAAACTTAGGTTTTTAGGTATGCGAATCCTTTATACATTTTCTTTTATTCTATTATGGCTTGTTTTCAATTTTGTTGTTTTGCATATTCCATGTTGATCATTGTTTGTTTGTCATGTTACAGCCTTAGGTTGTCAATGGACATTTTAAATTAAAAAATTATATACACTTTCCAATTAGATGTTTAAACCACGTCTATTTGAGGCATTTTATTATTTAACAATTGACTTACTTTATCTATGCTTCCAAAGCTTTCATTGAGGTAGTTTGTCAAATAGTTATACAAACCAACTGATTGTCTTGTCTATGCTACCAAATTTTCCATACATGTCTCAAAAAATTAGAATATACTCTTGATGCAGTAGGGTGAGGCCTACTACATGAAAACACACAACTCCAATATGCAAACACAATTTTTAATTTATAATTTTATCAGGACCTTTTCATTTAGCAAATTCATACTATCCCTTTTAGCATATCAAAGTCACTCAATCAGGTATAATTCCACTCACACAACCTTTCAGCTCAAAATTCAACACACATTAGGGACACATTATAGAGCCTTTCAACATATCCAACAATCACCGACACTTTTTTTGTACCAAACTGCACTTGAATTAGGTTTTCTACACTTTTAAGGGCCCAAATTAGCTCACTTTTACAAAGGGACCACCTTCAAAAAATTTCCAAATCTCTTGATACCTTGGGGTGGCACTTTATATCTATTAAAACTTCAAATTCCAACATTAGATTGCAAAGATTCAATCATTTACCGCCCAAACCATAAAACCCTCTCCCTAGGCTTAGAAACTCTATGTTTTATTGAAATTAGCACTTTCCAAACACTCCAAAACTTAAAAATTATTCAAACAAGCCTAAAATACCCTACTTATGCTCAATCTAACATAAAATAACACTAACCAACTCAGAAACTCAATTTCTCTCACCAAAACCTCAATTTTCGTAGGGAAAACTCAACATTTCCTCATAAGGTTTGACACCCAATCCACTTCTAGACCTCCCTTGCTCTAGTTCAACATTTATACAAAAAAATCCTATTGTTTCAAATACATCTCACAAAGTTACAAGCGTTATAGTAGGTGGGATGGATTTAATACATGTTAGAGGTTTACAAACTTATAAGAAACCTTGTTTTAGCTGGCTAGAGAAATCTAAAGATAAATTACACAAAACATAATGGAAAAACTCAAAATGGATTTAGGATAAAAGCACAAAGTTGTGTCACACTTTATAAAGGAAATGACCAACGCTGATCCAATTTTTAAACTTCAATCACTAAAAAGTGGCATATATGTTTTGAATTTTGAAATGATGTAAACTAGTAAAATATGTATTTTTTAGTATATTTTATGTTTGTATTTTAAAAAAAATATAAAAAATTATTTTACACTAGTTTTTAATAAATTAAAACTATAATTTAGTTGTTGGTAAAATGGTGAAAAATGAAGTTGCGTGGGATGTCAAACTTTTTATATTAATTTTTTTTTTTTTTCTTTAATTTTTTTGTGTATTTATAACTTGAAATTTTAGGGCATGGATATATTTTTTTCCAATTTTGATAAATATATATTTTTCAATAAATATTAAAATGTGCATGAATCAAAAAATAACTGTTTTCATCGGACGTCAACTTTCATATTAAATATTTATCTAAAATGGAAAAAAAATTATACCATCTTAAAATAAATTCTTTTATCTAGTGCATCATATTTTTTTCAATTTTTTTTTATAAGTTTTAGTATTTTTCCTTGGCATATTAATCAACCTAATATTTTGTGCTAAAAACCTACTTTTAGTAAAAATAAAATATAAAATATAAAAAAAAATTAAACTATTAAAATAAATATATTTTTGAAAACTAGACTTATGGATCTACAAAAGGGTTTTTTTTTTATTTTTAAAAAAATGTTGTTTACATTAGCGGGAGTTATTGAAACTTCAAATTCTTCAAATAATTTATTTTTTTTAGTAAATTTGACTCAAAATGGTGCTCCATACATTTTTAGCCAACAATTTTAGTTGAAAAAGTTGTGGAAGCATCTAACTTAGCTAGAATGAATCTTACTAGATCATATGTTTGACCAAAATTGATTTTTAGTTAGAAATACTTAAATTCAGTTGTGCTGATAAGTTGGCTAAAAGTGTGACACAACTTTGTGCTTTTACCCTTCAAATGAGGGAGGAAACAATATAATACGCTATTCCACAAGAAAATGAATTAAAAATATGTTGTACAGCCTGTACCAAATATTTCTATACTAAAAAATATAGAAAAAATGGAGAAATTTTGAATTTTATTGTTCAAATTCTTCTTGCCAATCCAAGAATCATCCTCCATTCGAGTTTCTTATGGAATTTTATGTTTCCCTCCTAAAATAAATCATTTAAACTTCCAAAACTAATATTTGAAGGAGGTGATTGTTGCTCTCCCTCTTTAATACACTTTTACAACCCTTCACTATTTGTTAATTTGGCAACTTAGCACTTTTTGCACATTTTCAATATTATAATACCTAGACCCCTAAATACTATTGAAAAAATGACTAATTACATCAAAAAATGGTCTTATAGACCTTATTAAGACAAAATTCCTCCAAAACTATAATGTAGACCTTATGAACTCAAATGGATTAACTTTAAATGGTGCTCTTGCACCGCCTCCTCTCACATTGATAGCATTGATTTAAACTATTTTGGTTTTCATCTCTATTTCTAAATTAACTCATCAATAAAGCTACCTCATCACCTATGATGTCTATTTATGAAGCCTTGAATGACATATAATTCATTTATTTTAATGGATACATTTTTGAGGAACTAATATTCATCTCATTACCATTCTAAAAGTAAAATTATCCATCATGCCAAAGAAGTGAACAAGGAAAAACTAACATACGAACAACTCCAAACCTTCAAAAAAAAGGAGAAAGTACAGTTGAGGGAATATTGTGAAAATAAGAAATTGGAAATGATTGATGAGGACAAGACAATTGAAGAGGAACGTCAACCATAAAAAAGAGAATAAAAGTTGGAAGCACAAAGGGAATGAATGTGAAAGCATTGTGCTAAGATAGATTTAGATACTGTAGGTGAGGACACACCCTCTACCTCAAGTGAATACAAAGGGGCACCTTTAAGCACAAGAAAATATGGAGGGACACTATCTACCACAAGTGAATATGGTTGGACACCATCAACCACATCTCAACTTGAGAGTACATCATCACTTAGATTTGACGAAGAAGGTATGCTATCATCTCCATGTGAACCTCAAGATATGTCTTCCATTCCACCCTCGATTGAAGGTATGCAATCTAGCCCACCTCAATTAAATATTAATGAAATTTCTAACGTTGAGATGCATGTATGTAGGAGAATATGACCTAGAATTTTTGCATAGAAAGCTAAAGTATTTGATTAATATTGATGATGATACTTTGCAACACATGGAAGGTAAGATTTCATAATGTACTTGTAGAAGATAAGCTGATAAGATTTGAAAAATATTCTTTGAAAGGATAAATGAGACTACAAGATGTAAACCATTTGTTGAAATGATGTGGGGTTTAAAGTATAGAAACATCATGAAGACTCTTGGGTTGAGAACATCAAGTGCATCAAGTGAAAACACTATTGTGAAGAATCTAATGGATTCTTATGAGAGTGTGGGTAACAACTCATGCTCAAAGAATAGTAATGTCACTCGATGTGTCATTACATTGAATTTGGTAAGCTATCAAACAAAGAGAGTTTGTCTCATTAAAAGGAAAAGTGAACAAATGAGAATTAGTAGAAAAGTTTTATCAAAATATATTCAAAGGAAACAAATATTTGAGGGAAGTGATTCAAATGAATTATGGGAATTCTCAAGAAGACTACCACAAAAAGATAAAAAAGTTGTTGAAGCATTAAGAACACTAATTGAAGAGTATTGGAATAATAATACAAGGCCATCTTCAAATAAAAGGGATGTCATAAGAAGGAGAATCGATAGTCAGAACCATCAACCACATCTAAAGCATTTTTTGGATATGACTCAAACCCAATTTTTTTCATAAATTTCAAAATGATTATCCTCAAATAAGTGTTTCTCAAATATTTTTTGAAATACTTAAATATTTTTATGTCAAGATAAATGTTTATCATTCTATACGTTTAGATTTTCATACTAATGATGTTTTGTAGGATTTTGGCATAGAAGCCCCACCAAAATCTTCAAGAGAGTTATCAAAAATTTTATGTGAAATAGAGGATGGGAAAATATTCTTCAAGACAACATGCTTGGATGGTTCATGCAATCATTATGGTGGCTTGCAATGAATTCCAATATGTCAACATATTGAAAGCACAAATGAGGTGGGACAAAAACTAGTAGAGTTCGGGAAGTATAAAATAGTGGAATACATTGCAAAAGATGGTTCGGACACAAAAAGGTGTGATTTGGTTATTTAGAAGATTCCATTGTATCAATTTGTGTCCATGTTTCATGATAATATACTGTATGAGTATGAATATGAAAGGCATACCCATAGAGCCCGATGGTTGGACACACAATTCAAGCTATGTAAGGACACCTAGTAAACACGTTCATTTATACTTGTATGCATTTTTAATTTGCTTGATACTAATGCTATCATCTTATTTTTTATTTTGCATATCTGTAAGTAACCTTGTAAACATTGATTGGTGTCCCCTTGTAGAAAATGCAGATTTATGAGCCATCCAAGTGAATCTTAGCCAGAAAAGCAATGTAACAACCTTATTTTGATGATCTTGACAAATCTCAATTATGAGTTTAATCCATTACAAAAGTGTGTGCAAAGCTTGGTGAGGTAATTTCAAGTTATTCATTTGAATTTAACCTTATCATGATAACTTATGATATAGACATTATACGAGCATCTCAAATTTCAATATATTCTATTCATCAAAGGTGTTGTGTGCAATAGTTATCTTGGAACTCCAAATGAAGATATATGACTAGGATTGACTAAGTTGAGAGATGCCCATGCCTATCTATAAGTTCCTTCCATATATTTTCATTTCATTTCCATTTTGGACGTTATTTCATTTTCTTCTTTTACTTTGCTTATCTATAACTAAACTAATAAAAATTGATTGGTCTCTCCTTGTAGAAAATGTTGATGTATGTGCCATAAAATATAATCTTAGCCAACAAGTAATGAAACATACTTATTTTAATGATCTCGACAAATCTCAATTCTAATTTGAATCCATTATAAAAGAGCATGTGAAGCTTTGCAAGGGAATCTCAAGTTACTAATTTGAAGTTAACCTCATAATGAGAACCTATGATGTAGACATTATAAGAGAATCTCGAATGTATGAGTGACATTGTTAAATATTTGTAAGAATAGAGGACCTAAGGTTATTGAGAAAATTTGGTTCATGGAAGTCTTAAGTTAGTTTTGTGTTTTGAGTTTTGTTAATTGAATAAGGTCATATTAGACCAATTGATTTAAAATCTAATAAGTAATGTTAGTTACAAAAAAAATAGTTAGGCATGATTGGAAAGATATAGAATCATTTGTAAAAGCTATTTAAATCCTTGTGAAGGCTTGGACACAATGTAATTTTGTTGATAGAAGAAATTCAAAACTAAAAACAACATTTTCTAAGTATTTGTTGAGTTTTTTGAACTTTATTTCCCTTGTACAGACCTGTATAGGTCCTTCTTGATCTAAAATATTTTCCATTGTGTAGAAGTATGAAGTAGATTTAGTTTGCATTATTTTGGAGGTTCTAAGACAAAATATGTAGTGAGTTCTCTTTAGTACTCTACTGCTCTGCTCATTTAGCACTATTTTCTTATTGAGGGTCTTTGAAAATGTGGATTTGGCCCTTTCCACTTTATGTTTCCACTATTTCTTATGGAATGGGTTATGTGAAAAGTTTAATCTAACTGTACAAGGGATTTTAAAGGTCGAGAGGTCATTTTAGTCAGTTTTGAGTGATGTCTTAGGGCTAGGAAAAGCAAAGTGCATGTGAAAATGGAGGTTTTATGAATGGTTTTAGTGAAATGTTGATGGATTTGTCTTGCTAATGGTGTAGAATGTTTATGTAGACCTAAATAGGTGTTTTGGAAACAATTTCAAAGTTTGTAAAGGTCAGTTTATGGTAGATCTAGTAAAACCCTAGTTTTATGCATGAAAAGGGAGGGTTTGTTGGGAAAACACCCTAGAAGCCTTGTGCTGGTGTAATGATCAGTGAATTTGATGTTTTGAGTCACATTTAGTGACTTTCTAAGGGATTTGTGATTACAAGAAGTTTAAAAGCTAGTTTGTTTGGAAAAGTGGGGTAATTCTAGTAGCCTTTTAGCAAGTCAGTTTGTTGGTTCTCCATGATGGCACAAAGAAAATTATAGGGATATTTCATGAATCTTGTAGTAGGATTGTGGTAACTCTCTAGTGATGATTTGTTGGCCTTTATATGGACTTAGCAATATGATAACTTCAATTTTTGAATATTGAAGGCTAGAAGCCTTTTGAGTGTGTTTTGAGAAAGCAGGTGTTTTAGTGATCAAATATTGAGTTCATTGATTGAAAATTTATTAGTTTATGTTGAAAGGAGTTCCTTCACCTTGAATTGCATCAATAATCCCTCTAACATAAAAAAAAACCCCTAAACCCTCTTTTTTCACAAGTTAGGAAAGGGTTTATTGAAAACCCATACACCAAACCTTCCCATAGCCAACCAAAGCCTAAAAAACCTTAAAAAAGGTTTGCAAAAGCTTAAAAGTTCAAGAGATATTTCTACCCCCAAATATTTCTTCAAACCTTAGCACTAAACCACCATTTTCCACTAAAAAATGCACCATTTGACATCTAGGGCATCACCTAAAAATCCTATATTCACCTCCCTTGCACCAAAAACTTTTCACACATGTTTTATAACCATAACTAAGCCTTTACATCAAGTTATAGATGAATACAATGGGTAAAAGGCTTAATATGAAATCTTTATGCACTCAAAACCCTTAAAATGGGGTTTACATACCGAACCTCAATAATTGGCTTCTAAAATGCACAAAATTACTTGAACTTTAACCAAAACAAAACTAAAATGGAGTTAAGTCTTTTTATCATTGAACTCCATCAAAAAGATAGCACAATCACCCTGTACAAAACCATATAGTTCCTTGAAACATCAGATCCCAAAGTGCAAAAGGGTAGCAATATTTGATGAGATATTACTTGAAAACCATGGTGCTTATGAAATATCCATATGAACCTAGGATATCACATTGGGCACATATACAATAAATTCTCTCAATTTTTGTTATCTCAGAGTGGTTTTCTCATTGTGTCCAGTTTTCACTTGATTGGAAAAGTGTCAAATGCAAGCAATGGAAAGTCGCAAAGTGGTGCAACTTGTGTTACCAAGAAAACTATTCCAACACATCCGAATAGGTATTTTTATGTTAGGAATGGTCTTTCACACCCAAACATGTGGAATCACTCTAAGCTACATTCAACTGGAATGATCCCTTAAGGGTCAAAAGAGAAAAATGGTTGCACACTTAAGCACATTGTTACTTGGATACTGTGATTCTTAGAAACTTCTTGTTTGATTGTATGAGATTGCATTAGTAACCTCTACAATAAACTCTCTCAGTTTTTGTTATCTCATAGTGGTTTTCTTGTGGTGTCCATTTTTCACTTGATGGATAGTGTCAAATGCAAGTAGTGTAAAGTTGCAAAGTGGTGTAACTTTCATTCTACAACTCATGTGACCAAATGGACTATTCAAATTTGTGTGAATAGGTTTTTTTACACTAGCCATGGTCCTATTTCACACCCAAACATGTGGAATTACTCTGAGCTACATTCAACAGGATTGATCCCTTAAGGGTCCAAACTAATGCAAAATGGATGAAAACTTCAACATGTTACTCAGATACCATGACAATTAGAAAATTATTGTCTAATCCTATGAGATAATTCTAGGACACTCTATAATAACCTCTCTTATTTTTTGTTATTTCAGAGTGGTTTTCCTCTGGTGTCCAATTATCATTTGATGGAAAAAGTGTCAAATGCAAGTAGTGCAAAGTTATAAAGTGGTGCTACTTTCATTTTACAACTTGTGTTACCAAACAAACTATTCCAACAAATCTAAATAGGTATGTTTACACTAGGCATGGTCCTCTTTCACACCAAAACATGCAGAATCACTTCGAGCTAAGTTTAATCATATAGATCCTTTAAGGGTCCAAAGTGCAAAATGGTTGCAAACTTTAGCATGTTGTTACTTGGATATCGTGACACTTAGAAACTTCTTGTATGATCTTATGGGATAGAATTGGGCCCCTCTACAATGAACTCTCTCAGTTTTTGTTATCTCAAAGTAGTTTACCTGTGGCACTGTCTAGTTTTCACTTGATGGGGAAAGTGTCAAATGCAAGTAGTGCAAAGTTGCAAAGTGGTGCAACTTTCGTTCTACAAATCATGTGACCAAATGGACCATTGAAAAATGTCTAAAAGGTTATTTTTATTTTAGGCATATTCCTCTTGTGTGCCTAAACATGTAGAATCACTCTAAGCTATGTTTAATTGGATCAATCCTTTAAGGGTCCAAAGTGCAAAATGGATGCAAACTTCACCATGTTGTTACTCGAATACCATGACACTTGGAAAATTCTCATCTAATCCTATAGGATCATGTTGGGAACCTATATAATAACCTCTCTCTCTCTCTCTTTATCTAAAAGTGGTTTTTTCATAGTTTCTACTTTCCACTTGATGGAAAAAGTGTCAAATGTAAGCATTCCAATGTTGCAAAGTGTTGCAACTTTCATTTTACAACTAATGTGACCAAAGAAACTATTCCAATGCATTCAACAAGATCAATCCCTTAAGGGTCCAAAGTGAAAAATGGCTGCAAACTTCAGCATGTCATTACTTAGATACCATGACACTTAGAAGCTTCTTGTCTTATCATATGGTATCATGTTGGTTCCATATATAATAACCTCTCTCTATTTTTTCAATCTTAGAGGCATTTTCCCATGGTGGAAAATATTCACTTAGGAAAAAAGTTGTCAAATGGAAGTAGTTGAAAGTTGCAAAGTGGTGCAAATTTTGTTCTACAATTCGTGTGACCAAATGAACTATTCCAACACATTTAGATAGGTATTTTTACACTAGTAATGGTCTTCTTTTACACCCAAACACATGTAATCACTCTAAGCTATGTTCAACTGAATTGATCCACTAAGGGTCCAAAGTGTAAAATGGTTGCAAACTTTAGTATGTTGTTACTCAAATAACATGATGATTAGAAACTTCTTGTCTGATCCTATGGGATTGTGTTGGGCCCCTCTACAATAACCTTTTTTTGTTTTCTTTATCTCAAAGGCATTTTCCTATGGTGGAGAATTTTCACTTGGGGAAAAAGTTGTCAAATGCAAGTAGTTGAAAGTTACAAAGTGGTGTAACTTTCATTCTGCAACTTGTGTTACCAAATAGACTATTCCAATGCATTCAAATGGGTACATTTACACTATACATGGTCCTATTTTACACCCAAACATGTGGAATTGCTTCAAGCTACATTCAACTTGATTGATCCCTTAAGGGTCTAAAGTGCAAAAGGGAAGAAATATTTGATGAGATATTACTCAAAAATCATGATGCTTATGAAATCTCCACCTAAGCCTATGGGATTGCGTTGACCTACTCTATAATAAACTCTCTTAGTTTTTGTTATCTTAGAGTTTTTTTCCTATGGTGTCTAGTTTTCACTTGATGGAAAGTGTCAAATTCAAGTAGTGTAAAGTTGCAAAGTGTTGCAACTTTCATTTTGCAATTTTTGTGACCAAAAAAATTGCTCTAACTTGTCTCAATAGGTATGGTTACACTAGACATGGTTCTTTTTCACACCCAAACACACACAATTGGTTCGAGCTACGTTCAACTAACTTGATCCCTTATGATGACATGCAAAATAATTGAAAAGAGAAACATACACATGAAAATTGATTAGAATCCATTCTTGTAGAATGGTTTTAGCTTTTATCAGAATCTATTAATGTGGAATTATATTAAGTTCCAAGAAACTTAGAAGTAGATTTCTGAATCATGTTTGAACTTGCTCATATAAGGGTTTGAGTGTAATATATTGAAATAGGCCATTCCACCTATTCTTCAAGTTGTGTCTCAGTAATATGGGCTTGATGTAAGTAGGATAGGGAGTAGGAATAAGAAAATAGCATTGGTAAAGGCATTGGAAGATATTAATAACACTACCCCTCTTGAAAACAATAAATTACTTGAAAATAAGTTAGAATAGGTTGGAAATAGGGTGAGATTGTGGAGTTTGATGTGTTCAAAATTTCTACAAGGATAGGGGAGGTCAAAATTATGTTATGGCATGATTCCCTAGCTAGGAAAATAGGGGTTTTGAATGAAAAAGAGAGGTTTGAGGGAGTAAAAGTGGGTAAAGTCAAGAGGCACCATAATTTGGTGGTTAATTAAGTTAGTTTAGGTAGAATGAAAAGTTTTGGAAGAGGTTTTGAGGTTGTATGAAGTTTTGGTTTAGGTTCAAGGGTTCGATTCACCAATTTGACCAAATTTTTTTAGAGGGGGGTACACTTCGTTTTAGGTTCGTTGGCACAAAAAACATGTAAAAAACTATATATATATATATATATGTAGCCTAAAAGCATGAATTAGGATTAGAATATCACATAACATCATATAAATTAAAAATCCACCATAAATTTGAATGTCATTTAAAACATGCATGATACATATTCATCATTGAAACTTGAATTGTGGTAGCTTGATATACAGAGTCTATCGATGCTAGGGTTGAATTTGTATGATTTTGAAAAAAGAAGCCAACTGAGTAGAGTTATCAATGTTCTTTAGAAATCATAAGAATTTATTTAGTACACTAGCCATTTTGATGTCTTCTTTCAATCTCAAACATTATTTTGTATCATTGTTACATTGGTCTTGAGAGTGGTAGCTTAATATAGCTCCACAATAAAAAAACTAGTTTACCTGTATAATGTAACAATGGCATAGGCATATTTTTCTTTCAAAGAACCAAAGGGTGACTACACCATTGAAGTGTATAAAAACATATATTTTTGTAATATCAAGGATACTTTTTGAAAATCCCATGCATTTCTAATCTAAAAGGAAAAGTATTTTTCCTAATCTATATGCAGCCATGCTTTTGAAATTGTCAAAAAGAGAAAAACTTCCTGAATGATGCAAAGGCATGGCCAAACAGTTCTAACTCTTTACATGAGAGAAGAAAGATGTTGGAGAGTAGATCAAGTCAATGAGAACATAAGTGTAATATGTTTTAGTTTGTAGTATTCCTTTTTTTCTCTATAGACATGTGTTAAATTCTAACTTTTAGGGTTCCCCTGGGCATGGGTCAAAGTAAAACTTCATAAAACATTAAAAAAAGTTCAAAAAAACACTTTCTAGATGCCTATGCATGCAGGTTTTGTCTTGGTTTTCCTGGGTTCTGTCTGAGTTCTACCTAGGTTCTCTTGGGTTCTACCTGGGTGAACCAGACCCAAAAATGAAGGAACCTTAATCAAACCCACAAGTGAACCAAGACAAAAAAATAGGGATAAAATAGCAGATCCTGGTAACATAGATAATGTGTAAAGAAGCTAACTACTTCATCTGCTCTAAATATTATGTTTTCTAAGTGTTGTGAAGATTATGTATCCTTTGCTTAATTGAGTTGTTCTAATCAAAGGATTAAATATATTGAAATATTTTTATGAATAATTTCATGGAATACCAATTAAAAATGTGTGTTTTGCTTTTAGATAAAGTTTTTTAGCATCAATCAATTAATTTATTCAAGATAAACCATGAAGGACAACAATGATCAATGCTAGGGCTAACCAATTAATAAGAATGCATGTGAATAAATTGTCAAGCATGTACATGTGAATAAGGGAAGCACAATTAGTCACAAACATGTAAGCCTTGAAGTATAAACATGAATACATAGTATACACAACTTAATACAAAGTATATGCACAAATACAAGGTATACACATGAAAATGTGAAAGTTGCAAAGTATACATTGCAACAAACATAAGTCACAAAGTATACATGTAAGTTTTAAAGTATAAACTTTAATACACGTAACTCATATCTATTGAACTGTGAATTTATAATGAAATTTATGGACACCATCGATAATAAAGATTTGTATTAACCAAATAACCATGTATGCATACATCAATATATGTTGATATAAGTATAAAATATAGGTACAAAATAGCCATATAGGCTATTTTGTACCTATATAGGCTATTTTTTCAATCCATTGGAAATAAGTTTGTCACTCATTTGTGTTTTTCTTAAGTGCTCTTAATACTCCTACTATTAAGTTCTTGGTGAATTTTTAACTATTAGAATAAGAAGTAAAGACATTAATATATAGAAATTACATTATAAAAAATGATATATTTAAAAAAAAAAATCACTTACTGCCATCTCACAATCACTCTCCATGAGGTAAATATTCACATGCCCATGTTGAGGCATGCTCAAGCCCTATAAAAACCATCTAAATAGAAATTAAACTACAAATCAATAATGGTTTGATTTTTCACTAGAACTAACATCTATAACAATCAATGTAAATGGAAATTTAGTAATTTGCCTCATACCTCCTATGTCAAAGCCATCAAGGATTGAATATCAGATTAAACATCAATATCCATTGCCCTCATAACATTTGGAGGTGTTTCCACCTCCAACATATGAAAATAAAGCAACAAATTATTTAATCACAAAAACTACAATAGCAATTCACATCATGACTTATAATGTATGAGATAATAAGAAAATTTTTGAGTACTTATTAAACTACATATTTCTAATTATCATGCTTACTATTTTCCCTATCTATATCTCATTCGAAAGGACATGTTTTTAGGCTTTTACCCATAGTTGCAAGAAAATGAACTGGTTGATAAAAAAATTTCATAGACATGTATGATAGCTATGGTGGCATAGAGAAGGTAGTGAACTATTTGAAAAAAATCCTCAAAGAAATGAGTTCTCATAGTGAAGGAATTACATTACAAAAAAATGCATGTCATGGCATTCCAACACCATAAGACCATATTTCTTTCAAGCATTTTTTCAAAAAGTTCTTTTCCATCTCTATGGTATTATTGCTTACTATTATGCTTTGATAGATATTTTTCCAAGCATCCTTAGTTTTTAGGAAAGCACCTATTTTAAGCTTTTAGCCATAGTAGCAAGGAAGTGATTAGTTTGATAAAATACTTTGGTACACATGTATGGAAAATGTGGTATAATAGAAAAGGTGGTGATTTGTTTGAAGAAATGCCTCAAAGAAATGTAGTCTCATGGTGATGGAATGGAATTCCATCACAATGAGACTACATTTCATTGAGGCATTATTTCAAACTACTAACTGCCTTGTCTATGCTATTGCTTACTATTATGCTTTCATAGATCTTTTCCAATCATCCATAGTTTGTCATGCAGGTGCACCTTTGCAAGTACATGCCTCCATGAGGAAAATTTAGGAGTTTGAATTGGTTAAGGTTTTTTGATGATGTAATAAGGATTAAATAGTGATTTTGGAGGTCTTAATAGTCTTAGTTGGTTAATTTAGGCATAAAGTGCAAAATTGCAAAATATTGACAAAGTTGTCAATTTCAAATGTTGTAAAAATGTAGAAAAGGTGTAAAAGCATGGAATTCCAAGAGTCAAATTATTTATAGAGGTTATTGAGTCATGTAGGAAGATGGAAAGGTTAGGAAATGTTTAAAAATGATATGATTCATTGATGTAAGTTGTTGTTGGAGAGATTGAAGGAGAAAACTAATAAAATATCACTAATCAAAAGGAGTTGGTATTGATTTTTTGATATGTGAAAGTAGGCCATGATGGGTGCCTTATTTGGGGATTTTTTGACAAGGTTGTTTGAGAAAATTGAAATTTTTAATAGGAAAAGTGGGTTGGCTGACCTAGTAGGAAGACTAGGTAGAAGTTTGAAAACAAAGAATTGAGTTTTTTAGTTGCAAATTGGATTGAATCTTTTTGAATGATGAAGTTAAGTTACTTGACTACCCTTCATTACATCAATTTGTTGGAAAGTACCCTTTTTAAGCTTTTAGCCATAATAGTGAGGAAATGAATTGTTTAATAAAATGATTTGGTAGACATGAATGGAAAATGTGGTAGCATAGAAAAGGAAGTGAGTAGTTTGAAAAAGTGTGTCAAAGAAATTGGGTCTCATGGTGATGGACATCACCATGGGACTGCATTTCTTTGAGGCATTTTTTCAGAAAACTCATTACCTTTTTAATGCTATTGCTTACTATTATTTTTTCATATATTCCTTCCAAGCATCCATAGCATAGACAAGGAAATGAACTATTTGAAAATATGTAGGGTAGTAAAAAGTGGCCTCATGGAATGCCAGAAAAGAAAATGCAATTGGAAGCTACTCCTAGACTTATTACTTATGTTGTGTGAATTAATTGCATCATTGTTTATGTTGACTTTCTAGAAAACTATAATGTAGTTGAAATTTTTTCATCTATCAACATCTAGTTATTAGTTATGGAAAGTGAAGTAATGATTTGAGTTTGAATGTTAGTACAATTCATTAGTTAAACTCTTTATTCTATTACCTATGTGTAGGTTTGAGTAAATCCATTGGCATTGGGAGGTGTTCGCTCAAAACCTCTAATATTAGTTTGTTCAACATCCAAAATCACATGTTAAAATACCATTCATAAAACAATTCCATTAACATGTAATAAATTTATAATTGTTTACTAGTTACATACCCCACTGATAGGTGTATTGTAGAAATAAGTTGGTGGAGGGCCGGTGAATATAGTCTCAACATTGTGACCTTGAAACTTTATTAAAATCATAAAACTAAATTAGTAAATCTTACATTTCAAAATCAAAATTTAACTAATTAAATTCAATAAACATGTTAACTTTTACTTGACTATTAATGCCACACACCTCATGCAAAATATTAGATAATTCTCCATCTCCATAGCTACATACAGATCTTATGTAGTAGCCTCTTGAGTGTTGGTGGGATCATATGAATAATTCACCCCACAAGATTGACACACATGTGTTCGAAGGCCACCACTCTGTTGGGATTGTAAATTTATGAAATTTTTCACATGTTTTCACATGCCTAAGTTTCCATTGGAGTCCTTATCATAAACACATAGGTTTGTTTTCATGTCATTCTGCTCACATTTTGCCATATTGCCCCATTAAATCCATTGTGTCATGTATTTTTCACATTCTGGTTTGTATCGGCATGAGAATCCAAGGTCTCCTTGATCCATTCTTCTACTTGTGAACATCTGAATTTCCTTTGGCAAGATGTTTCCTGTGTCACAATGATTGGAGTTTACTTACTGGTAGTTATCAGCATGACAATTTCTTTGTTTCGGCGATAGGAGGATACATGTTTTGGTAAGAGTTTGGGTGTCGATGTAATGTCACAGCGAGATTGTTTTATCTTATTGACCAGTGAAAGTGGGTGCCTATCGCTATGAGACTTTGCATCGGTGTAATGTTATAATGAACTTGATATGTCTTACCGATTTACTCGTGTGGATCTACTTTGGCTAGAGTCATAGTATTCAACATTGTGTCTTGGTGAGGTCTTCTTGTCTTGTCGAACGACGGTGGAAGGATTGACTTATCGGCATAAGTTTAGGGCTTCGGTGGAATGTCATAATAATTCTATGGTGTCTCACCGACTTGTGCAAAGGGTTGCATCAGTAAGAAGTGAGGTTTGGGGTAGGAGATCTTGGCGAAATATATATGTCTCACCAATGGGTTACTAAAGGTTTCTATTGAACATCTTTCGGTGAGAGGTTTGTGTCATCTTGGCGAGCAGGTGTGAGCTCGGGTGTTTCGGTATGACACAAAATAATCTACAAGATGTTTCACCGATAGTGGGAAGTTACAGTGACATACATAAGATAGATGGACTCATTGGTGAGAAAGCGATAGGTCATAGTGACACACATGATAAAAAGGGGCTCTCGATAAAAAATTATATATGTTGTTTGACGTCTCACCAACTCTAGTTGGTCACGACAAAATAAAATAACACAAAGAACAAAGGAACATGGAAAGATAGCGATAAACATTATAATTTCCTTCGACATACTTTCTGGGTGTCTTAGCGACTGTTCAATGATGATTAACAAAGACTCTAGCATTGTGGTTGACATGTATATGTTTGAGAACCATTGCAGGCCGACATGGGATTTTCAATATATTTTATTTTCCTAATGCTGGTGTATAAGTAAGCACCCTGATTGTAATTGCAAGATATCAGATTTTAGAATATATACAGTAGAATAGAGACGGATACAGTAGAGTAGAATTCTCTTATCGAAGACTATGGTGCATGTTTTCAAATGGAAATATCAATGAAAGTCAATTTGTGTGGTAGGTTATTTCTGGTATTAATTCCATGTTGAGTTTATTGAAAAGTATTGCTAAGTTGTCTCCAAGTTGATTCTTTCTGGTTATTTAAATTGAAGTAACAAGCTTATTTCTAGTTTATTAGTGCACATTTGTTGTATCTGTGTGGTTAATTAATTGGTTCTCTCAAGAAGAGATTAAATCCTTTTAGTTGATCACAGTAATCAGAGGGATTCATCTGGATTATTAAAGTAGAGCTTAGTAGTCATAATATTGCACGTTTGTACAAGTTACAAATGAAACATATGCCAGCAATTTGAGTTTCTGCAAGAATAAGTTGCCCATTTCTATTTCATTGGACTCTGCATACCCAATAAGGCACTGGTCTCTGCATTTCATCATTTGACTCATTTAGTTTCTTTACATCTGTTAATTGAGCCTTTTAGGATTTAGATTAGAAAATTTCTTTTTCTATTACTATCAAGTTTGGTTTCATTTGTTCATTTTTATCTGCCATTGTGGACAAATCATTATGCAAGAAAGTAAATCATAAGTTAAGTCTGCTTCATTTAGAAAGGTACACCTGCCTAGGTCTGGCAGCACTTGAAGAGTAGAAGGTTGAAAGATTTTTGACCTTGTTTGTTATGCTAAAGCGTATCAAGAGATTGGCAACCTCTTGAGGCATTCATCCTACATTTTTGAGAGCTAACAAATTGGCGACTTTGTTCAAGATTACATTAGAAAATTCAGTTGAAGACCATCATATAGAGTCATTGAAGAAAAGGTTATTATTTTAGAAAGAGTGATTCCATTGGGGAAAAGATCAGAAATAATTATTTTCCTACTTTTGGAAAAGTAGATGACAACTCTAAAAAGATTTTGATGAAGAATGGAATTTGTATATGGAACAAACGATTACACAAATGCAAGAATTTATTGGGCCCCTCAAGCGCCTGATAATACAATTGGAAATTTCTACAATGGATACAGTGCATATCATGCACAACAAAATATGTGCCCACCTGTCCCTCCCCATTTGTGCAGAACAATGATCAAGCAATTTGACCTGACAAGGTTTCAACGGTACCCTTACCCTATGGATATGAATTGGAGAAGCCTTGTCCCTAAGTTTACAGGGAGTAATGCAATCACCACTGAGGATCATTTGAGGAGCTTCAATGATTTCATCGAGGGCTTGGGTATGCCATATGAGGATTTACATATGAGGCTATTTATGATATCACTTATTGAAGATGCTAGGGATTGGTTCAACAGCCTACCTGTAGATTCTATTAAATCTCTCCAAGGATTTCATGATCGATTTCTCGAGCAATATGGAGATCTGCCTACACCAAATTGGGCTTCCCATGGGTTATTGGAGATTCAAGAAAATCAGAATTTGCAGCAATATGTATGCCAGAATCAACAATTTGAAGAACTTGAGTATGTGTATACTCAAAGCCAGGACTCTAGCATACAATCAGAGTATGGAATTTACCCCTTTGATGCATTTCTTGGCATAAAGAAGTATGATGGAGAAGATTTGACTTCTCTGTAAAATAGGATGATAAGTGTCTATATGGAATTGCCTCCTGATTGTAAGCCTACAAGACCCATTTTTGTTGCATAGTTCATAAAATCATGGGAGCCTAAATCAGCTTATTGGTCAGAGTCATCAATACGGCATGCCTGTGATCACTTGAATAAATTCATTAATGCCATGGAGAAGATAATGTATGAGAACACTATTAATGTTGATTCCAATGATTGTGTTTTTGATGAGTATAGAGAAATTGATCAAATAATGCATCCAATAGAAGATGAGATATGTGCAAGTCAATATCATTCTTATGAAGATGAAGGTACAAGATATCTCTCTTGCATAACAAATTGTGATAGGGAAAGCAGTGTGTGTTATGAGGGATCCAATGAGTATTTGGATTTTGAAGATGCACCTGTGGATTTTTATTTGCATTAGGGTGATCTTTGTAGTTCTTGTGATGATCATGATGAAGAGACAATGGGAAATGTTGATCCATTTGATAGTGGGTATACAATACCTCTAGCTATAGTTGAAATCTATGAAGACACATTTGATGAGGAGGAGGTTTGTACATTTGAAAATGATTTCAAAAAATTTATAAACCTAGTATATGATGATGTGATAAGAGAGGATCAGATGATATTTTGCAAGAATGAACTTTAGGTATGTTCAGATCCACTTGATATTGAGGAAAAGGTAATTTTAGATAAACAAAGGGATGTGTCAAGTTATGGAACAAATGGATGTGTTGGCAATGTTTCTAATTTTCCATTCTCTGATGATCTTGGACCTCTTTTTGATGATGACAAATGTGAAGAATATAGCCATAGTGATGAAAGTGTTGAGTCTTGTTTGCTCAACAGTGAAATTTTTTTAGATTTTTTAACTCTTGATTATCAGAGATATATACATAAGGGTGAACTTGAAGCTCTGTGTCCAGTTGATGGTGAAACTTTTGGAGTTAACCAAATGCATGTGTCTGTTCACAAAGAGGTATGTGATTTTGAAATTCCTAATTCATATGGAGAAGATTTTTATTTGCATACCAAGGATGATAGTCTTCCAGATTTGATTGATTCACATATGCATGATATTGAAGATATGAGTCATAATCCAGTGTTCTATCCAGAGGGTAGTAACAAAGAGGTGCAAAAGGTTTCAGATTTGTTTACTTTAGCAAAAAGTTGATATGACAAAAATTTTTTATTCTCAAAAGAAGCACTTTGATGGTCAATTTTCAATACAGTTGGGAAAGTGTTTTAATAGTGAGAAAGATAACATAAAATGTTGTATTTCATATGCATGCATTTTGAATAACAGGGGTTTGTCCCAAGATGATGAAGAATTTGAATTGAAGGATGGTGTAGGGATTTTGGGCCAAACCGAGCATGATGATACTCTAAGAACTTGCAATAATAGTGATAGGAAATATTGTATGAGTATCTTCATGATGAATCTAATGAACTCGAGACAAAACCAGGTGTTTGACAAGGGAAAGCTTGGTTTGAGTTTCAGATCATAACAGCTCAGAATAGGTGAAATTAAAAAATAGAGGATTTAGGGTTGCCAATGCATGGACAACTCTTGTTTATCCTCTTTAAAATTCTTTTCCATGCATAGTAGTTTAGGGTTTTGGTTCATCTCCATCTTGCATTCATTTTTCATTCATTCCATCATGCTATTTGTCCATTTCTAGTTTGCTCATTTTGTGTTTGGTCTACTCACCCAAAGATTTTGGATCCTTGCAACGATCTTACTCTCATACATCCTCAGACGAAGCCACTATTGGGACTATAAATTTCTGAAAGTTTTCACATGTTTTCACACCCTTGAGTTTCCATTGGAGTCCTTATCATAAACACATAGGTTTTTTTCATGTCATTCTTCTCACATTTTTCCATATTGACCCATTGAATCCATCGTGTCATGTATTTTTCACATTTTGGTCTGTATCGGCATGAGAATTTAGGGTCTCCTTGATCCATTCTTCTTCTTGTAAATGTCTGAATTTCCTTCAGAAAGATGTTTCCTATGTCATGGTGATTGGATTTTACTTACTGGCAGTTATCAGCATGACAGTTTCTTTGTTTTGGTGATAGGAGGATACATGTTTCGGTAAGAGTTTGGGCATTGATGTAATGTCACAACGAGATTGTTTTATCTTACCAACTAGTGAAATTGGGTGCTTATCGATGTGAGACTTTCCATCGGTGTAATGTTATAATGAACTTGAAATATCTTACCAATTTTCTTGTGTGGATCTACTTCGACCAGAGTCATAGTATTCAGCATTGTGTCTTGGCAAGGTCTTCTTGTCTTGTTGAATGGCAGTGGAAGGATTGACTTATCGACATAAGTTTAGGGCTTCAGTGTAATGTCATAATGATTATGTGGTGTCTCACCAACTTGTGCAAAGGGTTGCATCAGTAAGAAGTGAAGTTTGTGGTAGGAGATCATCGCGAAATATATATGTCTCACTGATGGATTATTAAAGGTTTCTATTGAATGGCTTTTGGCGAGAGGTTTGTTTCCTCTTGGTGAGTAGGTGTGAGCTCAGGTGTTTCGGTATGACACAAAATAATCTACAAGATGTTTCGCCAATAGTGGGAAGTTACAGCAACATACATAAGACATATGGACTCATCGGTGAGAAAGCGATAGGTCACAGTGACACACAGGACATAAAGGGGCTCTCAATAAAACATTATATATGCTATTTAACGTCTCACTAACTCCTATTGGTCACGAAAAAAGTGAATAACACAAAGAATAGAGGAACATGGGCAAATAGTGATAAACATTATAATTTCCTTCAACATAATTTTTGGGTGTCTTAGCAACTATTCAGTGATGATTAACAAAGACTCTAGTGTTGTGGTTGACATGTATACGTTTGAGAACCGTTGTAGGCCTACATGATTTTTCCCGAATTCTATGGAGGGCCAACATGGGATTTTTAATATGTTTTATTTTCCTAATGCTAGTGTATAAGTATGCACCCCAATTATAATTGGAAGATATCATATTTTAGAATATATACAATAGATTAGAGATGGATACAGTAGAGTAGAATTCTCCTATCAAAGACTATGGTGCATGTTTTCAAATGGTGATTTCAATGAAAGTTAGTTTGTGTGGTAGGTAATTTCTAGTATCAATTACATGTTGAGTTTATTGAAAATTATTGCTAAGTTGTCTCCAAGTTAATTCTTTTTGGTTATTTAAATTGAAGTAACAATCTTATTTCCAGTTTATCAGTCCACATTTGATGTATCTATGTGGTTAATTAACTGGTTCTCTCAAGAAGAGATTAAATCCTTTTAGTTGATCACAGTAATTAGTGGGATTCATCTGGATTATTAAAGTAGAGCTTAGTAGTCATAATCTTGCATGTTTGTACAAGTTACAAATGAAACATATGCCAACAATTTGAGTTCCTGACAAAATAAGTTTCCCATTTCTGTTTCATTGGACTACGCATACCCAATAAGGCATTGGTCTCTGCATTTCATCCTTTGACTCATTCAGTTTCTTTACATCTATTAATTGAGCCTTTTAGGATTTAGATTAGAAAATTTCTTTTGCTATTGCTATCAAGTTTGGTTTCATTTGTTCACTTTTATCTGCCATTGTGGACAAATCATTGTGTAAGAAAGATAAATCATAAGTTAAGTTTGCTTCATTCAGAAAGGTACACCCACCTAGGTCTAGCAGCACCTGAAGAGTAGAAGGTTGAAAGCTTTTTGACCTTGTCTATTACCCTAAAGTGTATCAACAGATTGGCAGCCTCTTGAGGCATTCAACCTGCCTTTTTGAGAGCTCACACAGTCAAAGACTCCCCTAGATAGAATTGTAGAATAGGGCTAGTATGATGGATGACACTCTAGGTAAGAGTGTTGATTTCCTACAATGTCTCTGCATCGACACTCTCCTTCACAATGGAAGTCATAACAATATGCTCATGAGGCAACCTAGAAAGATCTCATCTCCCTTTCCACATAGGATCCAGTTGTGCACTGGTTCTATCCTGAGCTGACCCCCCACTTCTCTCCTCAAAGTCCCTCATATCAAAAATAATTTGATATTTTTTTCAATATGAACTCACTATATAGTTTCCAAAGAAAATACTATAGGACTTCATAATTGTTTCACAATGGGTAATCAAAGACCAAGTACCACCTATCATAAAAATACTACCTAATCTGTTGGTGGTGGCACTAATGAATAGGAAACCTCTTCACATTGAGGGTATGATTTTGATTTGTTTTAGGGTCAGTGAATACTGAGCACAATTCACCTTTTGTAATTTATCCACATAATAAGCCCTAGCCACATGCCTCCTATCTTTCCATCTAGTTATTTGTTTTCTAATTGAATCTACATTTTTTAACATATCTTTCAATGAACTTGCTAGGGTCATTCTTTCTATGGCTGAACCATTTAGATCACTCAACCTATTGATTAAATCCTCAAATTTTTTTTAGTTCTCAATTTCACTCATTAAATTTTGTAGAGTGCTAGGAGGGTGTTGAGTGATTGGTGGAGGAGGTTGTTTTTGAGGATTGGGTTGCTCTTCTTTTTGAGGATTGTGAGGGTTTTTCAGTTTGATTTGCATCTCCTACAAATTCAAAAAGAAAAAATCAAATACAACCTAAAACTAACAAAATAAACCTAAAAATAACAAAAAGAAACAAAAAGAAAACAATCCTTACCTCTCCCACCTTCTCATCATTGTGGCACCATCCTTGCAAAGAAATAAAAACCATTGGTGAAGATTTTTGCACATACCTCCTCCTAGAATGTGAGTGCAAAAGGTGAGGGTTTTGGTCATGGGCACAACAAAAAACATAGTCGAAATGAAGAATGAATGAGTTTCAAGTTTTTTTTCTTTTACCATGTCATAACATGAGCGCATTATAGCATGCTCTCGTTATGGGCTCATTGAGGCTAAGCCTCAAGCTTGATACACCAAGCCATAATGCGAGCAGATTATAATGTGCTCACATTATAATGCACTCATGTTATGATTTTTCAATTTTTTTTAAAAAGTGGCCACAAAATTGCTACCCATCTTCATGTACCCACCCTAATTCTTTAATTTGAATTTAATAAATAATTATTACTCGTTTTCTATTTGAATTACGACTAAAGTCCTGATTGATAGGATGACTGAAAAATATCTATAGCTTTCAAATGGTATCACATTCTATATGCCTTGCATACTATAGGATTAAAAAGAAATGAATTTCATGAAGTTTTGACCATGTTAAGGTGGTCATACATATAATTATTTATATTTTTTAAAATTTGTAATAAAAAATTCATAATTTATTATTTACTTGGAAATAAATTACAAAAAAATATGCATCAAATCTTGACATGAGTCTTCTACTTATATCTATAATCTTATAAAAAAGTATTATCATTTGATTGTGGTTAGGGTGGTTAGACAGACACCTACTTCTCAATTGTTTCCTTGAAATTTAAGTACTACTGCATTAAAATTTCAAATTTTCACCACATAGATTTTGTTTTTCTTAAATACGCATAGTAGTTTGGAAATTACATTCAATTTTCTATAGATTCTATTCTTACATATTTTTAAAATAATATAAATAACTTATTCAAATTTTAATGTCAAGTTTCGTAACTCTTATTTTTGTAATTTTTTTGCCACTTAAGGGATTTTTTTTTCCATGATGATCTTGCATATACCAAGATTGCATTCTAGAGTTTCAAATTTTGCATTAGTGAAAATACATATAGGCCATATTTTTACATCTTAAATCATGAAATGTTTTTTGAACTTCTACATTTGCTTCTTAGGTCTATATCATATAGCATTGAATACAAAAAAATAAATCCCAAAGCTTTGAAAATTCTGAAAAGAATCCCCACTAGGACTCATTCACCATTTTGGGTGAATTAGTCCCTTTTCACCCCCTAAAACTACCTTTTATAGAGCTGAAAACCTTATTTTTAAGCTTCTATTTGCTGCTATTACCTACTCGTATCAGCTGGCTAAGTTTTTTGTAACATGCATTTCATTAGATATAGCTTAAATTAGCTCCTTTTATGCATTTTTCAATTTCAAATTTGCATCTACAACATTTCATCTTTTTGATTGTTGCATACTATAATTTCAGAAAATTACTTTGTTTTACATCTAAAAATTACATTGCACTTTATTTACTTTTTCATTGTATGTTTTCTTTCAAAAGATGTGGCTTTGATTTGGTCATTAATTGACTATAAAAATACAAAATTCCTTCTTATGAGTTCAATTTTGATTACAACAATGAGATCATTAACAAACATATTAGTCATAGTTTTGATCAAACCATTGATAAAATCCTTAATATTACATTTCCCATTGATGAGGATGGTATTTTATACAATCATAATAATCATCCTTGTTCTTCTCTCGATATCTCTCTTGTTAGCAATGAAGGTATCTTGGTGAAATAAGAGACAAGCATTTAGGTTCTTGATTGTCCCTCTCCTCACCCCCCTTCGGAAGACATTAGACAACAAGAATATGAGATCATAGAGACATTTCTAGACATTACCTTACCTATTCTCCATAACAATCAAAATTTCCCTTCTCCTAATACCCCCAATTGATGCAAAAAGGATAGGTTTGTGTTAGAAGATTCACCTATTAAGAATCATGTGAACCTTGATCCTCCCTTCCATAACTCTCCTACCATTTGGAATAATCTATTTGAAAATCATAGTGGTCCTTATCATGATGCCCTCCCCACTTGTGGTGAAGCTACCTTACAAATTTCAACCTTATATGAACATATTACAAGCTCTCCTATTAGGGTAGATAATATGGAACAAGAGAATTAGACCTTAGAGAAACATGACAATCACATAGAGTCCTACCCTAATCTCCTCACTATCGATAACCATAAAAATACAACCATTAATCATTCCCCCACTTGTGATGAATTCATTTTAGAAGAACCATTCCATAAGTTTCAAGAACCTTTGACTTGTAGTTCTCCTAACAATTCTCCTTCTAGGGAGAATATCATGATGCTAGAAAATGGAAACAATAATAATGTTTCTTCCCTGGATAAAAAGGTGATTCTTTATTTCCCTTTATTAGAGATACATCAAACCAAGACTGCTAAGGTTATGAATATACAAGTGTCCATCCACCCCCCCTCGATTAATGGACCTCATACATACCTTTTGGGACATCCTAAGAACCCTCTAATTCTCTACCCATCTTGAAACCAAACTTCAACTCAAAATAAGCTTGAACTTGTCCTTTATCCACCTACAAACAATGTTTCACAACAACTAAGTCATAATACTATTGCTCATACATATAACACTTGAAATAGTCTACAACCAAAACAACCTACCCTAACACCATTACCTTTTCTTAATCCCATTTTTCTAGAGATCCTCAATTAACTTCACACATTAAGGAGTATGATCTTGTTGAACATCTTAAGAATACTCCTGCTAAGATATCATTGTGGGACCTTATTCAAGCCTCACCTCATTACCATAACATGATTCAAAATACCTTACAAAAATCTCCCATCCCTTCTAATGTGCAACCAAATGACATAGCAGCCATGATTCAAGGACACAATGCTGACATTGTTTTCCACCAAAATGAACTCCCCTCTTTGGACGTGCAAAAAAAAAATGATCCTTTCAAGATCATAGCTAAATACAAATACAAAGGGATAAAGATAACTCTTGTAGATATCGACTTTTCCCTTAATGTTGTAGTGTGAGCCATATAGATAGGCTTGGAATTGATAAATAAAACATTAAACTTGATTCTTTATCTATTCAAGGATTTTGAAATGTTGAAAAGAAACTGCTTTGGGTGATTGGTTTACCTCTTACAATTGGAGTGGGCACATTGAATACACCAATCCATGTTATGCCTCATAAAATTTCAAGTAATCTTATCTTAGGAAGATAGTGGGTTCTTGCAATGAATGCATTCCCTTCTAATATTCATCGAAAAATGAAATATATCTATGACAAAAAAGTGTACACACTTGACACTAATCCTCATCCTTATATTGTATTACAACTTTAGAAGAAAAAAGATAACCCCTTGAAGACATTATTTCCAACTACACTAGTGGAACTAGTCTAACAAAAAGACACATCAACACATTGAAAATTTTATAAAGCTATTAGAAGATGATTGGGGTTCCTTGGATTTTGAACATGACTTCATGGGTGAATACAAGATCATAAACAAATATTCCAATAAGGTGCATAAAATAGTAGTCATGTCAACACATAATTCAAATGACTCTTTGAAAGCATCCACCTCAACCACTTTAGACCAAAACAAAGCAAACTACTCAACCATCTTTGATGATGCTAATCACCAACCACCCCTGAATCCAAAATCAATGAAAAATGGTATGAGCTTATGAAACAACTTGGCTATAGTGGAAAAGGATGTGGTGCTCATGAACAAGGTATCTAAAACCCTATAGATCCTACAATGCAAAAAACAACTCATGGTCTTGGTTATTGTCCTTTTATAGAAATTGCCAAGCTTTCACTCAACATCAACACTATCACAAAAAATTCCTCTAAATCAACCTTAATTGTAGTGCATCCTGAACTAATTGACACAACTACTCTTGATCATTCTTCTTTGAAAACAATAAAAAAAAAACACCTTTTCTTAATGTAAATGTCATCTCATAAAACACTAATGAATTGAATTCATCATATTTTACACCATCCTGTAAAGGAGAGAACAAAATCTTGCAATCTATAGAGTCTTGAATAGGTATGAAATATAATACTAGCAAGATGTATCTTTTTCACAAACTATTCGAACAAATTCAACCATTGATAAAGATAGAATCTTATCAAGACTCCTCCAATATCACTTGATAACCCTTCCTCCAAGAACTTGAAAGAAATTATATTGCAAGACTTCATTCTATGCATATCATAGAGTTGATGGTCATTCCAGTAATGAATGTAGGGTTTTGAGTCATAAAATCTAAAATTTTAGGGAATCTAGTGTTATTCCTTATGTGAGTGCACCTAACCCCTCTAATTGTTATTGATTTTAACTCTATCATTAATCTCATTAATCACTTTGGCTCACCCTTGTCTTGCACTAAGTGGGGGTAAGGGGTTGGTTAGCCTTGTCCTTGTATGTCACTTGTCATTTCCTCCCTTGTCTAGTCATTAAACTTTCATGAATATATAAGAGAAAAATTGGAATGTGGATAACATGCCTTAAGTTGGCTCACATGTGACATACTACCCTTTTCATGAAGTATCTTATCGAAAACCTATGACTTGGCAGAAGGCTTTCTAAATAAGCTTTCATTTCTTCTTCTACTATAAAGTAATTTATCACAAGTAATAGTGTTTGCAACCACTTTAAAGTGGGGGCATACATCAACATTCACTTTTCCTTGTGTTCTTTTCTTTTTCTTGCGATTTCCTCTCTTGGAAACATTACATGCAATATTCCCTTGAATGAGACATTTCAATTGTCCTCTCTTGGAAACAAGATGAGACCATTTGTACTTTTCCTCTCTTAGAGACTTTAAGCATAGTGTTACCTAAGATGAGACCTTGTACAAACTAAGAAAAATCCCTTTGAACATTCCTTTCACAATTTTGTATTTACAATGTCTATGAGTGTCAAGCATACAAATTTTTGCTTACCTCATAGATCACAAAGCTCATTTTTGTGGCACCTTATTAAATTTATCAATAGGTATAACTTTGGTATGGTTGAGTAGGAAGCCCATTCTAAGGCATGAATTTCCCCATAGTCACCTACATGTGTGTGAGCACATATCAGCCGTATGTATCTCACCTTTTAGGACTTCTCACCCAACGGACAACCAAGAGTTTTGTTGCCTCAAAGTAAGTATGAATTTTTGGAAAAAGAACCTAGATCTTGTCCAAAACGTGTTGGAAAAATGGTTAGAGCTTGATCCACCATTTTATTTTTCACTTTTCTCTTTCCTTTAGTTCTTTCCATTGCATGATTAGGAATCTTGTTCTACTACCAATCATTCACCTTGTGCATGTCCTTTTGCGCTTATGTTGGTTTGAGTTAGGATCTTGGATCCTAAGGGCTTGACTACTTCCTTCATCCTTGTCATCCTAGACCATCCAGATTGGTACAATTGGATCTCTCTTAAATGTATACTTTAGTGTGAGTTTGAAGCAAGTTCATCCTCTCACTAAATTGGGGGCTAAATGTACCATAGAAAAAAGTATTTCTTTCTTGACATAGGAATATTTAATGATAAAATGTACTTAATGAGGCATTGATTTGGTGTTGTGAGGTGTTTATAACATCCACACTAGGGCATGTACCATAGAAAACTATATAAAATGCATTTATTGATGTATTGTAGATGTGTTGTAATTTTTTGTGAAATAATTTCACACTTCTCTAGACTTAATGAACCCACTTTCCCTTAATTACACATTATAAAATGTATTTAATTACATCCTCACATTAATGTAGATGGATTATAAAATAAACTTAATGTTAATCAAGTGTTGTAATGTGTCTTACACACTCATAATGGATGTTGTGCCTTCCTAGGCTATGTGGATGTCACTTTAATGTTGTAAAGTTTATTTATTCACACTTTCACATTTAATTTTGTGTCCTATGCACTAATTGACCTTCACATCATCATTAATAGGCCCCTATGACCCAATATTGTGCATCCCAAAGGCATAATTTGTTCAAATACTTGAATAAATCAACATATAAACTTAATTTATGCATCTCCCAACAATAGTGACTAGAAAAATAGTCCCTATGGGACCCATTCACCCACTAGGTGGTGTTGTGTACTTTTTTCACACATCCCCCTCTCAAAGCAGGGAACCTCTTTTGCTTCAATTTTTGGTGTTTTGGCTCTTTTATTTTGAGGATTTATCTTGCTTTGGCATGAGCCTAAATGTTTATCTTTCTTTCCTAAGTGATTCCCCCAAATTACACATTGAAAACCTTAGGTTCTGGGCGAAGTTTAGGTTTTCTCCCTAGTTTAGGATTTTCCACCCCAGGCGAATTTTTCCAAATTTTGCTTTGCCATCGGGTTTCTAGATTTCTCCTAGCTATCTTGTCAATGACAATATTTTTCATTTGTACTATTTTTGGGGGATGTATTTAGCTAGGATGTATTTATCTAATCTTTGAGGACTCTTGTGATGTTATGCTATGTCATTTGTGTTTCATTGAGATGAGGAGTTTATTCTTTGAGTGTTGGAATTTATTTGGAATGCTAGGTTTGCAAATTGTTTGTTTTGGTGGTGATTTCCTTAGTATTTTCATTGTTGTTCTTTGTTGAGCTCAGATAAATTGATATTTGTTACCACAATCAATTTCTACTTCGTCAAATGGTATGTATATGTTACCTTTCTTTCAACTGATGAATGTAGGTAGTGTTATGATGTTATGGATTTGCTTGGAGTTTGCATTCCTATGCATTTGAGCACTTCGTTGATAGGGTTTCTTGACATTTCCATACTTATGGTTTCCCAAGTAGTTCCTAAGATTGTTCATTTATTTACATCATGAGATAAATTTCTTGTGAGCCATGAATACCCCTAGTAAGGATTTAGCAAGTGAAATGATTGAATCTTAAGCTTGCCTATGTGTCAATGGTGGATTTGTGGGGTTTGATACTTAGGGAATCACCATTTTACCTTAGTTTTCTTTTGAATGGGCCTAGAATTTAAAGAAAATTTGTAGAAGGTTCGTATCAAAATTGCTTCTCAGCCTAGATTCCTAAAGTTTGTGATCAATCCATTAATTTGATTGAAATCATGTGAGAACATCAAGGTTCGGGTTTTCTTTTGATTTTTGGATTTTTCGTTGACCTCAGATTTTCCTGACATTCCTTGACCGCTCTATTTTCCCAAAATGTGTTTCAAATCCAAAATTTTGCATTCTTTGTGCATTTCCTTCAACTTTGGATTTTCCCAAAAATCCTTTGTTCCCTATTTTTTACAAAATTTGTAGAATGTCTCCTCTTTCGCATAAACCCATCCCATGTGGATTTTTCTGGAATTTGATGGAAAGTGAAGGGATATGGAATAACACGACTTGTTAACAAATGATGGTGCATTTTATGATTAATTTATGCTATTTTGAGGTCTCACATATTTTTTCTTGACTGATAATAATCGAATTGAGTTGCTAATAGGTTCTTTCATGTTCAGTCTGTTGGAATTCGTCTAGCTTGAAATTCTCCAAAATTCCTCCCTAGCTTGGATTCCACAGATGGGCCTAAAATTCAAAGTTTAATATGATCATTCTATATGAGGTTTAGTGGTACTTTGCTTATTTGGAGTTCATTTTAATGATTATTTTGATTGATTAACCTTAGTTTCATGTGATCTTTACTATGGTTCCTTTGTCAAGTGTGGGTTGAATCTAGCAAGACAGTGGTTGGGAAGGCTAAGGGTGATATGGAGGGATCTTCAGTATCTAAAGTAGAAAGAATCAAGATAGATGTCAAGAAAACTATCTCAGAGAGAAAAATTACATCTATCTGGTCAAAAGTGTTAGACACAAATGTTGGACTATGGGATTATGAAGAATTCAAGGTTAGAATGGCAGTACAGGATCTTCCTTTAGTGGCCAAAAGAATTTTAAAGTTAGGACTAGCCCATGTGGCTAGATTCACTTCCATAGTGCAATGCTATGAATTATTCTTTGAGTCTGCCAAACATTATGATAGAGATACCCAAAGAATAATTGGTCCCCAATGGAGGATTGTGGAAAATCTGAATTATGTCTCCATAGCCCAAAACTTTGACATGCTAGATAGGTCTCATGTGGTGGCCTTTAAACATGGAAGTATTTAAAAAGTACTATGAAGAGGAGACTGATAAATAATAGTAGCTCATCAATTCCTGGTTGGAAAAACCCAAGTCTCACTATTCTAAATTTCCCAAACAACTATTCAGAGAAAAATTCAAGGAGTATTATGATGCCATCACATTGCTTAGCAAGGTGGTTGGATTAAGGAGTGTAGGTATGTTTGAATGTTGGATGTGCCATGTCATTACAAGGATGGAACATGAGAAGATTAACTATCATTGGGTAGGTGTTATAAGTAAGGTGATTCATGAGAAATTATGCAATGTGCTACAAACCAACACCTTCACCATGACTTCCTACTTAGTCTATGCACTTGAAATATTTCATCCATACAAGGGATTGAGTACCTAGGGAATCTTTTGATAGGATTTAATTTATGAGGTTTACCCTCAATTGCACTTGGGAAGCTCAAGTTGCAGGAGGGTGAATGATGCATTCACCATGCATATCACTAGATTGCTTCAAGGTGCAGAGCATATGATAATTTCAAATAAAGCCAAAGAGCTAATCAAGAAATATGGGGCCTATTTAATATAATTTCCCACCTTCTCATACATTAGGATTGACGGGTGTCAAAGAGCTCCATATATATTTCCAAGGTATCCCACTGATCATATCCTACTTTTGGAGGTCACTAGATAAATATGTGATTTTGATGCTATTGTAAAAAGGGAAAAACATAAGACTGGATTTAGTGGAGACTTCCCTTTGAGGATAGGCACTAGAGAGGAAATCCCTTCCATTAGTTCATCCCAAGCTTCAGAAGAGTAAATGAGTGTTCTTGGTTTATCCTTCCACTCCAAGAGATATAGATTTGACATAACCAGTGAAGCTCAAAAGAAGGCCAGTCAGGAATATAGCCACAAGGTTGATCTGGAAGACCACTATGCCAATTGCAGTGATGAATATGAGGTTAGAAAGAAGAAGTTTTCTTGGATTCTAGTCGAATTAGTCTGATTTTTTAATGTAAAGGAAATTCTAGATCAGATTGAAGATGATGGGGAATTGATTCAAGGCCATGCTTATGAGGTAGTAAAGGATAGTCCAATTCGTGAGATAGATTGGCTGGAAGAAGAAAAGATAGAATTAGGACAGTTGATGGACCCAGTCATCAAGTATAGAAAGCTATGGCTGAAGCATACGATATGGGAATTGGAGAGTGAAGGTGTACAATACACCTAGGATCTGATGGGAGATTTGGATCCTCATTCTACTTTTGAGGAGTCAGCCAAGTAGAATCCTAAGGGTAAGGGCAAGGTGAGCTCCGCTTTCAAAATCAAGATTAAGGATGTTCAAGTAGAGGAAGCCCAATAAACTAAAAAGAAAAGAAAGCCAATTTCCAAGAAAAGGGGATGTACTTGAATGACTAAGAAGCTTGGGAAAGAGGAGACTGAAAGGAAAGATCCTGAGGTCATTGATTCTATGCCAAAAAGGAGAATTTTCAGATTATCATAGAAGAAAAGCTCCAAGGTGGGAGAAGTAGATACACTTGCGGGAAATGTAGAGAGTTCAGGAGAAAAGACATAGGTGTATACAAGGAAGTCAAGGAATCCTTTTCCTATGGATAGTGTACCAAAAGTTGATCCTCCTCTAGTTACTTCTCATGCAAAACAACATGATGATGTCCCTTCTTCCCATGAAGCTCATAGTGAAACAAGTGAATCTAGAGATGCTAAGGATCATCCATATATAGAAGGAGAATAATTTCATGAGGGTGAGCTTTATCGGGCAGACACAGACATAGAAAGAGTAATGCAATATCCCTTGGTTGCATATGAGGATTCACCAGTTAGAATTGAAGAGGTTAGATCTCCTCCAAGAGAAGAAGAATCATTTAAATTTCCATCACCTCTCCACACAGAGGAGCATGTTGAAGAAAAGGAGGATAAGGCCAAGGAGATTCCTGAGAAACAAGATTTTAATGAAGAACTACCTAAGGGTCAGCATGAGGAAGTTAAATAGAGTGAAATACAATTAGAGTCCACTATTCTAGAATGGTTGGATAAAGAAATCAGGAGAAAGCAAGTTGTTGTGGAGGATACCCCACCCAATTGGGATAAGTTACTGGCTAAGATAGGAAAAGATAAAGAAAAGAAGGTTGAGGTTATCTCCAAAATTGAAAGAGATGAGGCAACTAACTGGGTCATCCACATTGCTACTTGTGTCCCGAATAGGAACAAAGATCATGTAATTGGAAAAGATTACAATTTGTTGACCATCAACCTAGGACCCGCCTCCATAGAGAAAGATATTAAAAAATACAAGGGTTCAAGTGTCTCAGTCTTGGGTAGGTTGAGGAAAGAAATAAAGATGAAACATGAGAGGAAGAAAGAGATTGAGGGACTCAAGAAATGTTTATAGGATTTGATGAAACCCTTGCATTCCATTGTCTCCTCATCCTCAACTACAAATCTCTTACCCTAGGAGACCATCACTGAGTTGGAAAGAATGAAGGCTACCACTCGTGCTACAACAAGTTGGTTATAAGGGGTGCAAACCAGAGGAAATTATGCTATCAAGGACATTCTCTCAACTAGAGGAGATGCTATGAGGGTGATAGAATGGTTAAAATTTGTATTAGCTCAAGATAAAGAAGATAGAAACCTCTTGTTTCTAAAAAATAGAACCATCATGAAGTATACTAATGATAAGTTGGTGAATGATGGAATTCTTCCTTCCTCTCGTGATACCGAACCTTGGGAATGGTTTGAGACTTTGCAAATAAGGTAGAAGATTTTAAAGAAGATCTATAAGCAGAGGAGGAAAATTGAGGAAACCTTGACTAGTATTTACAATGGATGCATTTATTTCTTTGAGATCATGATAGGGAGAAGGAAGTTTGCACCTAAACATTTGAACTTGGAATAGTTTAGAAAGTGGTGGAAAGATGTATATTCTCCAGCTGGTGATGATCCTGTTACTAAACATCAGTTAGATGATGCGGCCACTTATGTTGTTGTTATTGATAAATATCAAACCTATAAGGTTGAGTGGGATAAATTGATGGAATACATGGCAGCAACAGATGCCTATAAAGAAGCAAATACATGGCAGCAACACATGCCTGTAAAGAAGCAATTTGGCTAAAACATTTGTGTTCTAAAATGCCCAACAATTTACTGTGATAGTCAGAGTGCTATATTTTTGGCAAAGAATCCTACTTTCCATGCTAGGACAAAACATATAGATGTACAATATCATTTTGTATGAGATATGGTGGAGGATGGAAATGTCTCTTTAGAAAAAGTGGATACTCTGGAGAATGTTGTAGATGCATTGACGAAGCCAGTGAGCATAGTCAAGTTTAGGTGGTACTCCAGTTCGATGGGACTCAGTGCCCATGAATTTCAGTAGTTTTGTTGTGCTCTGAAGGTGCTTGTGTGATCTTTGTCAAGTGGGAGATTGTTGAAATATTGTGCCTAAATCTCATAGGTTGAAACCTCTGAAAGAGCCAAGTTAGTGTGACATCCTTATTGTCTGGCCAACTAGCAGCTATGGAACCTTGTGAAATGTTCAGGCCACTGAAACCTTGTTACTGTCATGCTGACTAAAGCTATCGCTATGACTCGTTGTGTTCAGTGTAACCCTTTGCCAAGTGGGTTGGTCTAGCCGACGGTTTCATTCCTAGTAGATTTCGGGAAGACTCATGGTGACTACAGTTATCAGGTTGACTCCTGAGAAAAGGTGGTCTCGGGGTAACATGGAGGCTTCGGTAAGAACTCTCAGCGATGGATGAAGTCTCACCAATGGTAGGAAATTTTAGAGTAACATGCTTGTCTTGGTATGATCTCTTGGAAAATAGTGATAGTCTCGCTGATGGGAATACTAGTGTCGATGTCACTTTTGAACATTAGCATGATCTCTTGGTGAAAGCGGTAGTATCACTAACTATTATGAGCTCAGTATGATGTCTCACTGAAAGCAGTAGTCTTGCCGATTGCACTACATGTGGGGATGGTTGGTATGAAGTTTAGGCGATATGACTTGTCTCACCTATAGTTTTACTTGATGAATATTAGTATGGCATAAAGATCTATGAGACTCTTGGTGATAGGATAACTCTTGCCTATTGAGATTCACATGATGGTTTTGCATTCAGTATAATGTCTTACTAAATGTGATGACTCTTGCCAATATCGACGGTTGGGATTTGTGGCATCGAAGAGACATGGCTAGTGTCTCATCGACATGTGAACATAGTTTGAATTATTTGACCGATTGAGAGACTATCCTATGTGGTGTGACTTTGACCAATTAAGGAGTAGAATGGGAACCGCTAGTAGTTGAACTATTACGACCATTTTTGTGAGGAAGTTCGATAGACAGGGATGACATGGATATACTCTAAGATCAAAGATGATGTTAGGTTTGACGAATGGTTGGATGATTAGTTCAATGATCAGTTTGATGAGTGATCAGTGTGAATTCAATTCTAAGAGCATTGTATCTTGAATTTTTTGTACAAGGTTGATCATTGTGTATGCTGTTGTAAATTGACATTAGAGAGTGAAGCTTGTACTCTATATGTAATTTAATTAGTGTAATACAAAGGAGTTTTTCTTGGTGTGGTGGGTTTTTCTCCGGTAAGGGTTTTCCCACATAAATATGGTGTTCATGTGTGTATGTTAATTTCTCTGTTTCTATTATTTCTACTATTTATTTCAAGTGTATCTTAATTGGACTATAATTGAAAATCTAAAAACACCTCTGCATTCTTCCCTAAGGTTTTGATGTTAGGAGATTTGTTTCCACACCTTAGCTTTCCTTAGATCATATAGTCTATAAAAGTGCATGTGGGTACCAGAAACTTCATCTAGGGACCTCCACCAATGGATTTCCTAGCTAATAACCCATCTCCATTGAGTTTCTCCAATTACAATGTCATGCCCAAGAACCCTTAGCAATTTTCTTCAAAGTTCCATGTCAATGATCCCAATAGAACTTTTCAGGAACATATCATGATCTTTTAGACTAGCCTTAAGGATAGGGGAATCAATCATGAGTATGTAGGATTTAGACACTTTCCATATTCCTTAGAAGAAGATGCATTTTGTTGGTACAATCATTTTCCCGTTGGGTCTATCCAACATTGGACTAAACTAGAGACTACATTTCTATAGAATTTTAGGATTCCCATTAGTCGCAATGAGCTCTATTGTCAATTCACTAATGTTAAAAGAGAAGTCAATGAGCCTATAGGGTCCTTCAACAATAGGTTTCATCATGCCTATACTAGACTGCATGCCCCCTATGCTATTGACTATGCCACTACTTTAGAATTCTATTATGAGGCTCTTGACAGTCTCATAGCCACCTTCATGAAATGGAGGAACAACCCTCCTAATACCCTACTTGATGCATATGCAGAGGCTATGAAGGCTAACACTACCTTAAGACAACATTTTTCTAGACCTTTGATGCAAACCCAAGGTGGAAATCAACTTGAAATGACAAATAACATATGGTCAACCCAAATTTCAAAGCAAATCAAAATAACTTCACAAATCCACTTGTTAGATGCATTCTTTCCTCCAACATAGCCAAACAACTTCAAGGGACTTTTTACCCAACTTTCCCAAAATACTTTCCAAATAAATAATGGATTTATACACCCATTAATGACTTACACAACATACTTCAATATCATATATAACTTGTTTAGACCAGTTTAGACTTCCAATACACTCACCATGGAAAAAATAAGGAAAATAGGTCAATTTAACAAAGGAAGTACCCTTCAAACTTATCCAATCACATTGAAACCTTGGGGAAGCAAATTAAGTGTCCCAAAACCACAAAATACACAATTGGTTTGCACTTGTATGGCCAGAAACACTCCCAACTCAAAAAACCTCCTTTTCTAATGCAAAAACAAGGGTTTTGTCAAAATCTTCATTCCCAGACTTGAATAAACAAATAAATGGTCCAAAAACCTTTCATAGGGTCTGCCCTAACATTTTAAATACTTAAAAAATCAACTCCATCAATAATTCATTGAAAAACACTTCAAAACCATCACTTTTCAAGGGAAAAATTGCATTTTCAGCCCTAAGGCATCACATATTCACCACAAAAATGATTTATTTTGATGAAATATTAATTGGAACATCTAACCTAAGAAATTTTGAACTAATCCACTAAGTTACAAGAGGAAATAGTGGATGGATTGGTCAAAATCTCATTTTTTTGCCTTCAAAGCCCTTAATGCAAGGAAAATAGGGTACTTGCAACAAATTTTGAATTTCTCTCACAAAACAATGAATGAGAACTCCAAATCAAAATAATATGAAATTAAACACATATAAACATGTTCAATGAAGTTTTTAGAGCATTATGAGACTGTACAAGTCCGTACAACGGTAAAGAATTCTGGAAAATAGTGGAAAAACACATAAAATGCACCAAAAAACATGGTATTCTTGTTGTGTGAGTTTTTTACACATCCATCCACCTTTATTAGAGCCTTAGAAGGCCTATTATATAATTTACAATCCATAACCAACTTGCACCTAATCACCCTTTAAATGACACTAATTTTGCAAATCAACACAAATTTGACAACATTTGCAATATTTTGCATTTTTGCAATTATTGAACTTTTAAGACTCTAAATTCCTTTAGAAACCTTAAATATGGTCATTTAGACCTTATTTAACCCTTATTAAGACTTCTAGACTCAAAACAACAAAATCCCTTGATTTACCCAATTTGACATCTTTGACAATTTTGACAAATTTTCAAGTTTTCACACATTTTGCAATGTCTTCATGGAACAAAGATGAAATCACATTAAAATGACCTTATAAATTTTTTTAAATCCTATTATTGACACCACAAGGTGTTGGTGTGCCTACACCAACCTTTACCATCATTAGGACCCACTACTCACCCTGGACAAGTCCTAGCTCTCAACCAGGCTCTCACTAATCATACTCCCATCATGAATCTAGTTCCTCATTTGCCTCTTGTCCCTCACCCAGGTCCTTTAGTGAGTTAGATGAAACCTACAGTTATTTATCCCCATCAAAGTGAAAATTAGCCTCTTCATCCATAATCTCATGCTAGCTATTCCCCATGTTTGCAAAATTCTAATGTTTTGAACCAATCATTAAATACCAACACTGTAGTAGGATATCCTCAGAATAATTCCAATCAACCTCCATATAGGAATCCTGACCAGGAAATACTGGATGAGCTAACTAAGCCAGTAAATAAGCTAAATATGGAGGTGACTTAATTGAGGAACTAGAACAATCAACTTCAAGCTACTCAAAGAGGTATGCAATCTAATTATAGCAGAGAAAATTGTGAAAATCAACAAGGAAAGAACTTTGATAGGGGATATAACAATGAAAGAGGATATAATTAATAAAGAAAGAGGATATAATAATAGGGGAAAAACTTATGATAAAGGACAATCCTCAAGCCAAAATTTTGATAGAGGTCAAGCTATTAGACAAATTTTTGACGGAAGACAACCACCCAGGAAAAATAAGACTTGGAACATGAGGCCTAACAATGGAGGAGTCTCCAGCCCATTGGATCAACTTGTCAACCAACCAGTCAATCAACCAGTTAATCAAGAGAAGCCTCCTAGTGGTGTGTATTTTAAAGGGGTTGTTTTATTAGGATGGTGTAAACTTCACAAAATAAGTTAGCATTCCAAGTTAGATTGTCTAGAGTTCCAAACAATAGCCTCAATCTTTCAGTATGAAGTGGAGAAAAATTCAAGTGGTTAGGAAATGGTACCCTCTACTCCTTATGATCCATCAGTGTTAGTCCTGAATTATGCCCCTTTTCAACAAAGCAAATACAATGTGCTTGAGGATGAATTAGACCAGCTCAAGGAAGAAGCAAATCAAGTATGTAATGGAAATGAGATTTCATAGTTATTTGATGAGAATCCAGTGAATGAAAATGCCCCCTTGGATGAAGAATAAGCTTATGTTGAAGAAGTGTAGACCTTCCAGAGACCTACCAAGAAGTATGACTTAAGAGACATTTCACATATACATCCACAAGATGGAGGTCCCTTCACCACTTCCATCCCTCCAAAAAACTTCACCATACCTCCAAATCCCAATGCAAGTAGTAATCTATCGTATCCTCATGTGTTAAAGCAATATCTATCAAAGGAGGGATAAGCACAAGTTGACATGTCAAAAGGAAGGAATGTTGAAGCAAGCAAAGACAGGGTGATAGACTATCCAAAAGAGACTCTTGTTGATCTAAGTGAAGAACAATTGGTCATATATGTTGTAGAACTCAAGAACCTTAAGGTAAGTCTCTCTAAATTTGAGTTATTAAGAGTTCCAAGCATTAGGATTCTATTCCTAGGAGCTTATAATGCAAATTTTGTATCACAAGATAGATTAGTTAGTGGAAGTGTCAATAAAACATCTAGTTCTCAATCGATGGGAAGGTAGAATTAGACTCATAATCAAGTTCATGTGCCTCCTGGAGATAAGGGAAAAGAGAAAGATAAAACCTAGGTTGCTCAAGTAGATACTCCCTTAACTCTATTTCAATAGAAAATAGAGATTCCTCCATTCCTGATTTCGTATATTTGGTAAGCACTTGCATAATTTCTTGTTAGATTCTAGTGCTTCCACCAATATAATGCCATATGTTTTTTGTAGAGATTTAGGCATTACTCCTGCTGATTCCCAAAATAAAGTTACCCAATTGGATAGAACTATAATTAACGTTGTAGGGGAATTAAACATGATTCATATGTAGGTTGCTTCTGACCCTAGAATCTAATAAGTCATCAATATGCAAGTGGAAGATATACCCGATGCTTATGGTTTGATCCTAGGAAGAGACTTTACTAGGGACTTGAATGGATATGTATCAATTGAAAACTCTCATACGTGGCTTCCTTGGAAGGGAGTGTGAAACCATATTAGAATTGAAAGAGAACCTAGGATGAAATATATGATTATCGAATATCAAAATACCTCCAATGAAATTCTGATATCGGAAGTAAGTATGGGTAATTATGTGCTTGTAGCCTCTTTTGAGGAATTAGATGTAAAGGAAGTCCTTATATTCCACACAATTCCTATTGACCTTACAAACAAATCCAATAGTACTAGAACCTTAGTGGAACCAATTGACAATGAAGATGATCTTGAAGATAATCAACTCAGTTTACTAGATAATTTCAATGAATTCATTCATAAATGCATTGAGGATCAGGTTCAGATGGGTAGGAAGATGAATTTCAAAGATTTTCTTTCACCTAATTGGTGCAGGGTCCAATGCCTCTCACTCTAAGCTATATTGTTGCTTATGCCAGACTACAGTGGAACAAATACAAAAGCATATCAACCCCACTCCAGTAGTTAAATTTGATATCTAGAATATTCAAGAAGACCTTAAGGAGAAGAAAGTGATGCTTTCTAAAGAACCTTCAAGTAGCAATAGTGCTAGAGATACAACTAGGAAATCTGCAATTGTTGGTTGTTGGACTTTAAGGTTTGATGGATCCAAATCAAAGCAAGGAGCTAGAGCAGGATTTGAGCTAATTATTCCAAGAGGTAAAACATTCTTCGCTGCTCATAGGACTCAATTTCATTGTATGAATAATGTAGTAGAATATGAAGCTTTGGTTCATGGGTTGTTAATGGCATTAAAGAAAAAGGTTAAGGTCCTGCAAGTTTTTTGGGATTCTGAGTTAGTAGTCAAGCAAGTTAGAAGATAATACTCTTGTCATGATAGAAGAATGACTAATTGTAGACATAGAGTATGGGAACATATTGAAGGATTTGATTCCTTCAACATTCAGTTGATACCACGAAGTAAAAATCAAATATTTGACTCCCTTTCTCAAGCAGCTAGTACGTTGCAACCTTTGTCCCTTTCCGGATTGAAGAAGTTTATAGTGGAACTAACTCTAGTGCCTTGAGTACCTAAAAATGTCACCAACTTATAGGTATTTGAAGATGATAAGCATATTCTATATTTTATCACAAGCACGGATGTTTTTTCTTCTCAAATTATTGATGAAACTAAACCTCAAGAAGCATAAATGGATTTGGAAGGAGTAATCAATTTGAAGACTAATACTATTCCTAGAGGAATGGTATAGTTAGAGAGTATTTTTTATTTAGATAAAGTTAGGGATCAAGAACAAGATGCCAAGAAGGATTCTATCAGTGGATAGTGTGAAACATATATATGGGAACTAATGAGGATGTCAAGAATGTGTTCATTAGTAAAGTGTGCACTCTAGAAGAGAGGAAAGTAATAATGATGCATTACATAGACATCTAGATGTGATAACCTAGAGTTATGAAGACTTGAAGACTTATGATACATCAATTATAACTCATACTATCCCTCTGAAGCCAAGAGAAAAACCTTTCAAGCAAAGGAAAAGACCAATCAATGCTCTACTGGAACCCATAATTCAAAAGGAAGTGCATAAACTATTGTCTGCAAGAATTATATTCCTAGTCAGACATTCAACTTGTGTTGCAAACTTGGTTCTAGTGTGAAATAAAAATGGTGAAATTATATTGTGTCTAGATTTTAGAAATCTTAACAAAGCATAAGAAAAGGATAATTATCTAGTGCCTTCATTGGATGAGGTACTTTAGATTGTCAATGGTTCTCAAATGATGTCTTTCCTAGATGGATAATATGGGTACAACTAGGTCATGGTGTAGTATGAGGATAGGCATAAGACTACTTTCACCACAAAGTGGGGAACTTTTTCCTATAGAAGAATGCCCTTTTGTTTGATTAATGTTGGAGCTACATTTCAGAGGGCTATGGGCATTGATTTTAAACATATAATTGGAAAATGCATAATAATTTACATGGATGACCAAAATGTATTTTCTAAGAAGAGAGGAGACCACATAATAGACTTGTGCAAAGTTTTTTAGAAGTGAAGGGAGTTTGGAATATCCCTTAATCTGAATAAATGCATCTTTGGAGTGATAGAAGGAAAGTTTTTGGGGCATGTTATCTCTAAGAAAGGAATTTCAATTGATCGAGAATGAGTGGGAGCTATACTCAAGATCTCACCACCTACTAGCAAGAAAGAAATGAAGTCATTCTTTGGAAAGATCAACTTTGTGAGGAATTTCATCACTGGGATCACAAAAATAGTCAAGCCATTGAATGCAATGTTGAAGTGGGAAGCCAAGGTTAAATGGAGTGGAGGAAAAAGAGGCCTTTGCAGAAATTAAAAGAGTTATCGTTCAGGCTCCAGTTCTGGTAAGTCCTAATTATGAGAAACCATTTTACATATATTCATTTTCTTTTGATCATTCTTGTGCTGGCATGTTGACCCAAAAGTGTAACGAAGGGAATGAACACCCTATAGCATTTATGAGTGCACCACTAAAAGATGCAAAATTGAGATATCCAAGTGTGGAGAAATAGGCCTATGCCTTGGTTAGAGCTGTAAAGAAGTTTAGACATTATATTCTCAGAAACAAGGTGTTTGCAATAGTCCCTAACCCTACAGTTAAACTACTATTGATGCAAAATGAGCTAGGGGAATGCGGAGTGAAATGGGTAACAATGTTGCAAGAATATGACATTGAAATTCAACCCATGAAGTTGGTAAGAGGACAAGGGCTTACAAGAACTATGGCAAAAATGGGCCCTGATCTTACAGTCCAACATTATAATATTAAAGATGTTTCTCCAGGGGGCTAGTATGATGATATCATTCACTATCTATTGAATCAAAGGTGTCCTAACCATCTCAATGCAATATAGAGGATAGCTCTAAATTTGAAGAGTGATGGTTTCATGCTAAAAGGAGTTGTTATATATAAAAGAAATCATGAAGGCATATGCTTACGGTGCTTAGGACAACAAGAGGTTGAAAAGGTCATGGCTGAATTTCATGATAGATATGGTACTGGCCATGGATCTGCACATTCTACTATAAACCAGATTCTAAGGGCTAGTTATTATTGGCCTACACTATTCAAGTATACATGCAGTCATGTTAGAACTTGCCATTTATGCCAGACTATAGCAACCAGGGAGAAGTATGCAGCTCTTCTACTCCAACCGGTCCTCGAGGTAAAACCTTTTGCATAGTGGGGGATGGACTTCATTGGTCCCATCAATCCACCTTCTTCTAATATTCATAGGTATATTCTCACCATTACTGATTATTTTACATGATGGACTAAAGCTCTTGCATGCAAGTAGTGTACTTCTGAAGTAGTAATCGAGTTCATTGAATCAAGTATTATCAATCACTTTGGATTTCCTTAATCTTTAGTTTGTGATAATGGTCTTGCATTTGCATCTTTGAAATTTTCCAATTGGTCCTTTGATCATGAATCATAATAAATTTTGCATCCAATTATTATCCACAAGGTAATGGGTTGGCTTAGTCTTCCAATAAAAACCTCCTAACAGTCATTCGTAAGTTAGTAGAGAAGAATCCTAAGGATTGGTACACTCAACTTATATTTTCCTTGTGGGTAGATCACACTAGACAGAAGACTTCCTTAGGGACTTCCACTTATCACCTTGTGTATGGCCTAGAATTGGTATTCCTAATCCAATTGAGGATCCCCACTTTACAATTCATTAATCAGTATTATGACGAAGAAAACAGGTGTGAGGCTCACCTATAAGAACTGTTACACCTTGAAGAGAAAAGAGACAAAGCCTTAGAGAACTTTTCCAAACATCAAGGTGTAGTTAAAAGATGGTTTGATAGAAGAGCCAAGGTAAAAGCCTTTCAGATTTCTGACTTGGTTCTCTATTGGGATAAAGCCCATAACCATAAGGGAGAGCATGGTAAATTTGAAAAACTTTGGCTTGGACCTTATTAGATTTTAGAGATCCTAGGTGATAATGCTTTCTATTTGAAAACTCTCACTGGGAAGGATATCCCACTACCTGTCAATGGGTAGTACTTAAAGCATTATTTCCAATCTTGAGCTGTTTGCAGCTCTTTCCTTGTATATAGTTAGATTAGGGTTTTATTTTTGTTTTGTTTTGTTTTGTTTTTTCTGGCTAGAATAGGTTTTCCTTTCTTCTTTTCTTTGGTTTGTTTGGTTAGTTTAGGTTTTCTTTTGGTTTTTTATTTTTGCTTTGCTCTTGTTTTCGGGTTCTCTCATTTTCTCCTGGGTGTGTTGCACCCGTATGACAAATATACGTTTATCTGGGACTATTTTGAGTATTTTATTGATGAAATTTTATCTAGTGTTTTGAATGGATGGTTGAGGTCTTTTTTATCATCAAACAGTCTAAATGTTCAATTTAAGGATGATGGGTCACTGGTTTGATTTGAATTTGAAGTATTCTAAAATCTTATATTTTTCATACATCTTAAGTATCTTGAGGTTGCGGTAGAATCCTTGCAAGGTCTTGTCGTGTGAAAAATATTATTTCTACTTTAGCGCCACTATGGTTCTTAGCCCTGAGTGTGAACTTCACTATTCATAGGTTCAAATAAAAAAAGTGAAAATAAAAGGAATGTTGAAAATAGAAAAAGATAAAATGTTGAAAATCAAAAGAATGAATTCAACTTATCAGGGGTATCCAAATATCTCTATCAGGGCTATGGACGCCTAGCTAGAAATAGAGCTATGTTCAGGAGAGTCACAATAATAACCTCATTGAGGCTATAGACACTTGACTGGAAATGAGGCTCTATCCAGGTTTCTTTAAAAGCTAGAATCTTTATGTAGCCTATCTTGATTGAGCCTGGTTTGTGCAATAGCTCAAGGAGGGAAATGAACTCATGTGCACACACTTGGATTTTTAGTTTATGGAAGGTTCAGTCTACCGTTGATTTTGATTCTTTAATTTGTGCATTTTGATTTGTTTTTTCTGATAATGAGATTGAAATTAGAGATTATTGATTCTTGTTTATCATCGAAATTCTCTGGAGCATTTCCCCAATAGAGTCGCCATTTGTTGTTTAGTTTTTGCACACACCCCCTGTTGAAAGTAAGGACCCTCTTTCGCTTTGATTTTTGATGTTTTGGCTCTTTGATTTTGAGTATTTATCTTGCTTTGGAATGAGCCTAAATGTTTATCTTTCTTTCCTAAGTGATTCCCCTAAATTACACATTGAAAACCTTAGGTTCTGGGAAAAGTTTGGGTTTTCTTCCTAGTTCGGGATTTTCCACCCCAATCGGATTTTTCTAAATTTCCCTCTCCCATTAGGTTTTCAGATTTCTACTAGATGTCTTGTTAGCGACATTAATTTTCATTCATACTATTTGTGGGGGATATATTTAGCTAATATTTGAGGACTCTTGTACCATTTTGTTGTAGCATTTGTGTTCCATTGAGCTAAGGAGTTTATTCTTTGAGTGCTAAACTTGATTTGGAATGCTAGGTTTGCAAATTGTTTGTTTTGGTGGTGATTTCCTTGCAATTTTTGTTGTTGTTCTTTGTTGAGCTCTGATAAATTGGTATTTGTTGCCACAAACAATTTCTACTTTGTCAAATGGTATATGTGTGTTAGGTTTCTTTCGATTGATGAATGTATGCATTGTTTTAGCATTATGGATTTTCTTGGAGTTTGAGTTCCTTTGTGTTTAAGCACTTCATGGCTAGGGTTTCTTGAAATTTCCTTACTTATGGTCTCCCAAGTAGTTTTTAAAAAATTTCATTTATTTGCATCATGAGATAACTTTCTTGTGGTCTATGAATAGCCCTAGTAAGGATTTAGCAAGTGAAATGATTGAATCCCAAGCTTTCCTATGCGTAAATGAAAGATTTGTGGGGTTTGATACTTAGGGCATCACCATTTTACCTTAGTTTTCTTTTGAATGGGCCTAGAATTTAAAGAATATATGTAGAAGGTCTGTATCAAAATGGAAAGTGAAGGAATATGGAATAACATGACTCATTAACAAATGATGGTGCATTTTATGATTGATTTATGCTATTTTGAGATCTCACATGTTGTTTCTTGATTGATAATGATCAAATTGAGTTGCTAATAGGTGTTTTCATGTTTAGTATGCTGGAATCCATCTGGCCTAGAATTATTTGAAATTCCTCCCTGGCTTGGATTTCGTGGATGGGCCTTAAACCTGAAGTTTAATATGATCATTATATATGAGGTTTAGTGGTACTTTGACTATCTAGAATTCATTTTAATGATTATTTTGATTGATTAACCTTAGTTTCATGTGATCTTTACTACGGTTCCTTTGTCAAGTGTAGGATAAATCTAGCAAGACAATGGTTGGGAAGGCTAAGGGTGATGTGGAGGGATCTTCGGTATCTAAAGCAAAAAGAATCAAGATAGATGTCAAGAGAAAAATCCTAGAGAGAAAAATACCTCTATCTAGTTAGAAGTGATGGACCCAAATGTTGGACTATGGGATTATGAAGAATTCAAAGTTAGAATGGTAGCACATGATCTTCCTTTGGTGGAAAAAAGAATGTTAGAGTCAGGACTGGCCCATGTGGTTGGATTCCCTTCCACAATGAAATGTTATGAATTAGTCCTTGAGTGTTCCATAGATTAAGAAAGGGATACCTAGAGAATAATTTGTCCCCAAGGGAGGATTGTCGTAAATTTGAATCCTGTCTCCATAGCCTAGACCTTTGACATGCCAGATAGGTCTCATGTGGTGGCCTTCAACATGGAAGCAGCTAAAAATTACTATGAAGATGAGACTATTAAATCACAATATCTCATCAATTCTTGGTTGGAAAAGCCCAAGTGTCACTATTCTAAATTGCCCAAACAACTATTTAAAAAAAAATTCAAGAAGGGGTATTATGATGCCATCACATTGCTTAGTGGGGTGGTTGGATTAAGGAGTGTAGGTATGTTTGAAATTTGGATGTGCCATGCCATGCAAGGATGGAATAGGAGAATATCAACTATCATTGGGAAGGTGTTATAAGTAGGGTGATTCATGAGCAATTATGCAATGTGTTGCAAACCAAGAACTTCACCATGACTTCATACTTAGTCTATGCACTTGCAATATTTCATTCATACTAGGGATTGAGTACCCAAGGCATCTCTGGACAGGATTTAATTTATGAGGTTTACACTAAATTGTACTTAGGAAGCTTGAGCTACAGGAGGGTGAATGATGAATTCACCATGCATATCACCATATTGCTTGAAGGTGTAGAGCATATTAGAATTTAGGATCAAGCCAAAGAACTAATCAAGAAATATGAGGTCTAGTTTCTAAAGTTTCCCACCTTCTCATACATCAAGATTGATGGGTGTCAAAGAGCACCATATAGACTTCCAAGGTATCCCACTACTCATATCCTACTTTTGGATGTCACTAGATAAATATGTGATTTTGATGCTATTGTCAAAATGGACAAGCATAAGATTGGATTTGGTGGAGACGCATTCCCTTCCATTAGTTCATCCTAGGCTTCAGAAGAGGAGATGAGTGTTCTCGGTTTATCCTTCCACTCCAAGAGATCTAGGTTTGACATAACTAGTGAAGCTCAAAAGAAGTCCTGTCAGGAATATAGCCAAAAGGTTGATCTAGAAGACCACTAGGCCAATTGCAGTGATGAACGTGAGGTTAGAAAAAAGAAGTTTTCCTAGCTTCCAGTTGAGTTAGTCTGATTGTTTAATGTAAAGGAAATTCTAGCTTAGATTGAAGATGATGGGGACTTGATTCAGGGCCATGCTTATGAGGTAGTAAAAGATAGGTCAATTGGTGAGAGAGACTGGATGGAAGAAGAGAAGACAAAATTAGGATAGTTGATGGACCCAGTCATCAAGTACACAAAGTTATGGATGAAGCATAATATATGGGAATTGGAGAGTGAAGGTGTTCAATACACCAATGATTTGATGGGATATTTGGATCCTTATTCTAATTACGAGGAGTTAGCTGAGTAGGATCAAAAAGTGTAAGGTTAAGGTGAACTCCCCTTTCAAGATCAAGATTAAGGTTGTTCAAGTAGAGGAATCCCAAGAAACTAAAAAGAGAAGAAAAAAAATTTCCAAGAAAAGGGGATGTACTTCGACGACTAAGAAGCCTTGAAAAGAGGAGACTAAAAGGAAAGATCCTGAGGTCAATGCTTCTATGCCAAAAAGAAGGAAAATTGGAAGATTATCATAGAAGACAAGCTCCAAGGTGGGAGAAGAAGTAGATCCACCTACATTAAATGTAGATAGTTCATGAGAAAAGACATAGGTGTATACAAGGAAGTCAAGGACTCCTCCTACTGATAGTGTGCCAAAATTTGATCCTCCTCTGGTTACTTCTCATGTAGAACAACATGATGATGTCCCTTCTTCCCATGAAGCTCACAGTGAATGAGGTGAGTCTAGGGATGCTAAGGATCATCCATATACAAAAGGAGAAGAATTTCACGAGGATGAGATTTATGGGGTAGAGGAAAAAATAGAAAGAGTAATGCAATCTCCCTTTGTTGCATATGAGGATTCACCAGTTAGAATTGAAGAGGTTAGATCTCCTCAAAGAGAAGAAGAATGAATTAAAGTTCCATCACCTATGCATAAAGAGGAGCATATTGAAGAAAAAGAGGATGAGGCTGAGGAGGTTCTTGAGAAATAGGATTTGAATGAAGAAGTGCCTAAGGGTTAGCAAGAGGAAGTTGGACAGAGTGAAGTACAATTAGAGTCTATTGTTCCAAAATGGTTGGATAAAGAAATCAAGAGAAAGCAAGTTTTTATGGAGGATACCCCACCCAATTGGGATAAGCTACTAGCTAAGATAGGAAAAGATAAAGGAAAGAAGAAGGCCATGGTTATCTCCAAAATTGAAATAGATGAGGAAAATAATTGGGTCATCCACATTGCCACTCCTACCTCGGATAGGAACAAAGATGATGTAACTAGAAAAGAATAGAATTTGCTGACCATCAACCTAGGACCCACCTCCACAAAGCAGGATATTGAAGAATATGAGGGTTCAAGTGCCGCAATCTTGGGTAGGTTGAGGAAAGAAATAAATACTAAACATGAGATGAAGAAAGAGATTGAGGGACACAAGAAATGTTTAGAGGATATGATGAAGCCCTTGTAGTCCATTGGCTCCTCATCCTCTGCTGCAAATTTCTTACCCCAGGAGACCATCACTGAGTTGGAAAGAATAAAAGCTTCCACTCGTACTACAACAAGTTGGTTATAGGGGGGTGCAAACCAAAGGAAATGATGATATCAAGGACATTATCTTGACTGGAGGAGATGCTATGAGGGCAATAGAATGGTTAAAAGTTGTATTAAATCAAGATAAAGAAGATAGAAACCTCTTGTTGTTGAAAACCAGAACCATCGTGGAGTATACTAAGGGTAAGTTGGTGAATGATGGAATTCTTGCTTCCTCTAGAGTTGCTGAACCTTGGGAATGGTTTGAGGCTTTGCAAATAACGAAGAAGGTTCTAAAGAAGATCTATAAGAAGAGGAAAATTGAAGACACCTTGAATGGTATTAACAATGGATACATTTCTTTCTTTGAGATCATGAAAGGGAGAAGGAAGTTTGCACCTAAACATTTGAACTTGGAACAGTTGAGAAAGTGGTGGAAAGATGTATATTCTCTAGCTGGTGATGATCTTGTTACTAAAAATGAGTTAGATGATGTAGCCATTTATGTTGCTGTTATTGATAAATATCAAACCTATAATGTTGAGTGGGATAAATTAGTGGAATAGTCCAAAGAAAATATTACATCAATTGAAAGCCAACTTAATTTTTTTCCTTTACCACCTATGGACGACCTTCACAAATTACTTTTGAAGATGCATGAAATGGTGGATTGAAATAAAGCCAAAGGGGAAGATGGTTAATGCTGGATTACATTGAGATTTGTGCTTCCCTAATATTTTGCATGCATTGGTCTGAGCTACATTGGAGATCCCAGGCTAACCTAGATGAAGTTCAAGCATTTAATGCATATTTAATTTTATTTTGAATTTCTCTTGGCTGACTTGTTTTGTGACCAATTATTATTGTAAACCCTAGCTAGGCTGACATATTTTGAGGGTTTCTATTAATAAGGAATTTTTCCTCATTTGTAAGAGAAAGACATAGACAAGTAGACATATAGCTGATATTGATGCAAGTTAGGTAGAGCAAGAATTAGAAAGTAGTTGTTCTCAAGCAAGTATTGTAACAAAAAACTGGAATTGTTGCTTAAGTGGTAATTTGATGCAAGTAATGACATTTTGATTTGGTATCGTACTCAAGTGTTCTTCTTATCTTGCATGGTTCTTGCTATTCTATCTTTAAAATTTCTTCAAGGAGAATTGATATTTTGATATTTAGGATGAGGTTTGATTTAATGATGTTTATGGTTTGATGCTTGGAGTGTTGCATCAATCCATGGTCCATAATTTTTGCAGCTAGTTGACTGTTAGTTGCTTTGCAAAGTTAGCCTAGACCATATATCTATTGTTCTTAGTTCAATTGTGAGGGTTTATTCATTTCAATTGCTTTAGGGTTGTTTTGGATGAATGTTCATGATTTGAATATCTTTAACACCTTAAAATATTGCACTGTTCTTGTAAGATTGTAGATTCATCTAGGTTAAGAAAGGATTAGTTTATGAGGGATTGGTCCATTTCAAGTATTTCATCATTTGCATTGTTAATCTTAGGAGTAGTGTTAGTCTTAGTAATCTCTTTAAAACCCTAATCTTTTGTTATTTCTTTATCATTTTAGTTAGATTTAGGATTGAATTATCATCATATTGTTAGATCTGATAAATTGAAGATTCATTCTTTGCTTGTAGTAAGGTCCCATTCTGATTGCCAACATTTTCACATTTATCATTGATTTGTTTATGCATTGTCAAGACTTGACATTAGAGACCTTGGGGTTATCTTTTGAGGCTTGTTGATAGAGATTTACCTTTCAAGAGAGATAGGATATTATATTCTATCTGAGTTGTTGCTGTGCAAAAAAATCATGAATAGGTGGGACCCATTTTCCCTTGATAGTGAATGAGTCCCATTTGAGCCATTTTCTGGGTTTAAGTGACACAAATTATCTTTTAAGTATAATTTTTCTCCATGTTAGCCTTTGGGATTAAATTAATAGGAAAAATAGGTGGATTTCCTATAAATACAATCCTTTAAACCCTAATTCATCATAAATTTAACTCATTCATCATTTTTCTTCCACATCAAGTCAAAAAAGTTAGGGTTTTTCCATTACAAATCATGAAGATAGCATTTTCAGATATTCAAGGGAAATTTTTTCATCCTTTACTACAAAAATCCAAGATAAATCATCATGGAAAAGTACTAATTCCCTTATTTAATTTTCATTCTTAATATTTATTCTTCATTTGGTTTAATTAGCTAAAAGGGGTTTGACCAAGGCAAACTCCCATGCCCTAACATTCAATATTTCTCCATGTTGGCCTTGGGGGATAAATTGATGGGAAAAATAGGTGGATTTCCTATAAATACAAGCCTCTAAACCCTAATTCATAATAAGTTTAACACATTCATCATTTGTCTTCCACTTCAAGTCAAACAAGTTAGGATTTTTGCATTACAAGTCATCAAGATAGCATTTTTAGATATTCAAGGGAAAATTCTTCATCTTTGGTTGTATAAATCCAAGAACAATCATCACAAAAAGGTACTAATTCCCTTATTTAATGTTCATTCTTAATATTTCTTCTTCATTTGGTCTAATTACCTAAAAGGGGTTTGACCAACGCAAACCGCCGTGCCCTAACATTCAATATTTCCTTTTGTTGTCTTGTGTTTTTTTAGATTTAGGCATCTTCAAGAATAATGTACATAGATTTAACAAGTATTTAGGTGATTGAATATTGATCAACAAGTCAACTAGGTTTTTCAAGTCAAATCAATCATATTTCAAGCTTTGAGAAGTTACTCTATCTGTTTCTTGCATAATTGACTTTGGAGACCTGACTAGTAGACATTTCTAGATCCAGTGTTGTAGAGTTGTCTCCTAATTTCTCAAAATTTTGGGATATAACTAATTCACCACTTGTGGAAAATGAGTCCCACCTTAGGACTATAAATCTAATTTTTGTTAAATTTTGGATCCTGACAATCATAAACTTCTTTCCAATAGTTTTTCACTAGTAGGAGGATTAATTTGTCACCCTAGGTGAATGATTGCCACTGTGAATTTTCTATAATCTTAGATAACATTTAAATGATTCTAGATTCTCCATCAGACCTCTAGGTGCACACTATTTCAGCTCATTTCTTTATGTTCTACATTTTATTCATTCCTAGTTCATTATTTTCTATAAAAAATATGTTTTCAAACATTGCATAAATCTTAGGTTTTGAATTCATATTCATTTAAAAAGATCATTTAGTTGCATTTAAATCATCACCTTTATCATTAATAACCTTATACATTACATAATTTGAGTGAACTCATTAGATCTTTTGAGCGTAGGGTTTGTCTCTCTCCTTTGAGGTAGAATATCCTAAGAGTGCAAGAGTAGTCTATAAGTCATTCCCAAAAATCAATGGTTCATTTTGGTGAACTTTCATATAGATCACTTTACATTTCTTATTTCAATTGCATATTGCATTCTATAATTCATTTGGATCAACAATTTAATTAGGATATTGCTTTGTTTTTGCAACTTAGGATTTCTTCAATTTGCATTAGGGAAAGATTCATTTAAATTTCATTGTTCCATCATATATCATTGAAAAAACTAAAAGATTGCATATATATCCTGCATTAGCATCTAAAAAGTATATATTTCATCTTGCATTTTCTATAAAATCCAAAAAAATCTCCTAGCTAGACTCATTCACCACCTAGGGTGAATCAATCCACCTCAACATTTCAAATTGCATTTTTAGATATTTTCTGAGAATTTCCTATATATTTTTTTTCTGTTGTTACTTCTCTATTATAGTTTACAAAATTATTATTATTTTGTATTTTATAGCCCTAGGTTGCATTGAATTTTAATTCACTCAGTCCTTTGTGGTACTTGTATGAGTGTTTGGTGTCCCATTGATAATACTTTGGTGAGATAGAGTTCTAGAATCATGGCTTCCTGTGATAGCACTTTCGTTGTGGACCTTGGGATCTCAAGAGATCCTACTCTTAGTATGGACAATGGTACATTATGAATGTACAATACCAATTCTATGCCTTCACCATTTTATCCAATGAATGTTGACACGCAAAACAATTCCATCCCACAAGAAAAAGTCATTAGTATACATGAGGATTTTTCACATTTACAACAAGACTTCTCACTTGAAAAAGTTTCCACAAATATTGTACCTACCATAGAAAACCTCCATCTTTTGATTGAAAGTAATGAGGGATTACAATTCATGAAAAAAAATCCCAAAATATATAATAAACATGTCTCTTTGACATCCCAATCAGGAAATATAGTTTTTAGTCAAGGTGGAAATCTTTGTCCTCCTCCTACAACAATAGCATCCATACCTACTTACATTGTTCCTCAAGTTACAACAAATATACCATAGGCTAGTTAGGTTACTCCTCCCTGTGTCCTTCCAACAAGCACTCCTAGTACCTTTGTGGCATCTAATCTTACCTCCTCCACCACTTTCACTCCACTTAGTGTTCCTTTCACTTGTCCCACTACTATATTTACTCCATCTCCATTTTCCCTTCCACCTCATACCACTTACACTGATCCCCTTATCACCCAAATTTTTCACACAGTGACCTCCATGCAACAAAAAAAATCATCCATAAATCAAAACCAAAATACACTGCCAACTTATTAAGTTTGTGGTAGTCCATTATCCCTTGAAATATTAAGAGCCCCAATGCCACAAGGAATTGAGTTTCCTAGGTTTGATAAGTACAATGGTAAAGGAGGTCCTAAAAACCATGTTAATGCCTATACAATGCAATGCAATCACTTTGTCCTAGATGATAAAATTTTAGCCAAATTGTTTCCTAGGACCTTAAAGGATACTACTTTAGAGTGGTTTCCCTCTCTACCCAATGATTCCATTCGTTCATTTAATGAACTTGTGGATGCTTTTATGAGCCACTTTCAAGTCCATATGACATCTAAAAAGACAATGGTAGAATTTATGAGGTGTAAACAAGATAGAAATGAAAAGATAATTGACTTCATTTCTTGTTACAGTCTTTGTATGCTCAAGTTAATGTTCAAGTTCTTGATTCACATGTGCAAAAGATGTTTATTGAGAACTTGCAATCTAATATCCAAGAAAAACTAACATTGATGAAGTTTCCTTCTTTCCTACATTTATGCACAACCTGATGTGATTATCACAACTTGGTTGCTAGTTGTGATATGCCATCCACTTCTAATCAAGTTGAGAAGTCCAATCATACCAACCAAAAAAACGAGAAAAAACTTTTTTTTTTAAATTAGAGTATTTTTACAATTCAACCCTCCAATTCCACACCCAACTCAGCCTGTTCAAATTCAAGTGGCACCACTTAAAGTAGCGGTTCCCTATAACTATGGGGACTTGAAGAGACAATTTACTCATTTTTCTGATACCTTGCACAATACCATGAACCAACTACTCCAACAACAAGTGGTTACATTGCCTATCATTAAACCACTTGATACCACAAAGCCTTTACCACCCAACTTTAGGAATAATGCTTATTGTCATTTTGATCACCAAATTGGCCATGACACTGAACAATGTAAGCATCTAAAACACTTAGTTCAAGACCTAATTGATTTTGGTTGTTTTTCCATTATGGATGTCAATGACCATGGAAATATTTTTTTTGTACCTAATAACCCTAATTTATAAATCTTTACCAATGCTATGCCTAAACATAATATTTCATTTGTTAAGGCTAGTGAAAATCCAAGCCATCAAGTCACTAACATTGATACAAATCATGAACAACATGATATCACTCCAAATGTTACCGAAATTAATCCTATGGTTGAACTTGTGGGTGTGGTTGATGTACCTCATAAGGGCCCAACAATTAAAACTCTTGATATTAATTTTTCTCCCAAAGATATGCTAAAGAAAATTCCTGATGGTCCTCTCTACATAGCTGGTATAATATATAATAAGCCTACAAATGGGATATTAATAGACCCTGCTTGTGGTGAGAATGCAATCATAAAAGAATTTTTAGTATTACATGAGCTATATCAAGATGAATATGATAAGGAAATTGCATGGATTAAAACAAATAATGTTTTTGCATTCCCTATGATTAGATCAATCATACTCCCATTACAAATAGGACCGAAAACTTTAAATGTGATATTTTTTTATTATTTCACAAATATACCAATTTTGTTTATGGATGGGTCATCCTTGGCTTTTCTTGATGAAATTGGTCCCCTCAGTTATTCATAAATGTTTGAAGTTTCCACATAATAATGAAATATTTAGAGTACATCATAGTTGTTTCAATCCCTTGTCCTCTAAAGATAATTTTTCATTAGAAGCCTTTTGTTCCAAGCCTATGGAACCTATTACCCCTCAAAAGGACTTCTTTTTCATAACATATCAAAATTTGAAAGCCAAACACATAGCCAAATTGTCTCTTCAAAACACATCCACATCCACTTCTCCATCTTAGATGAAACCTTGCTTTAGCCTGAGCCCAACATTGAACAACCAAAACAACCTAGTGAGAAACTTCCTATGGATACTTCCCCTCCATTCAAAAGACCACGAGAAGATGAAATTAACCCTATCATGTCTCCTTTCCTTAAACAAGTATATTAAGATAGAGAGAAGATGATTGATCCTTCCCCTTTAGTTCCTTTTTTTCTTCCCCATCAAGAAGAAAAGAAACCTATGATAGATTGATCCGCTCTTATCCCTCAACAAATTAAAAATAGTATTAAAAGAAACCATGGTTCTAGGAAGCATATGTGCTATCGTCATCTCCTTCCTAGACAATCTCAAATGGAAGAAAAAAAAGAAAACCATACCCCACCTTTGACATAAATAATACCTAAAAACCCTCCTAACCCACCCCAAGATAGTCCATCAACACCTTCACAACAAAAAAATCCAATACAACAACCTCCAATGTTGATACATCCTTCCTTGGAGATTACCCTTTTCCCTCGTGTTGTGATAAAATTAGATGATGTGATGATGAGGAGATTGCTAAAATAGATGAAGAGCTGCATCATAACTTGAGTTCTTTATTCCCCTCTTCTCTGACCATGATTGGGAGGTAGATTATCTACTATATGGTTTATTTGCATGTGCCTTGCTACCCCTTTTTACATATTTCTTTATTTTATTTTCCTTTTTATGTGTGTCTTGTGTTCTTCTGTAGTGTGTGTTTGATGTTCTACCTCTCTTTGTACACTTCTTCTATTTGTATCTCTCTATTCTTCTATATGTCATCAATCACTTTTCATTTTTTTTCTTTTCTTTTGTGTTTTCCTTTTGGGGATGACGTAAAGCATTGAGATGCCCCATGTCTCTTCCATGTTGACCCAAAATGCCCCTTTTCCTTTTTCACTTTTCTTTTCTTATGCTTTTGGGGATGACACAAAGTGTTGAGATTCCCTATGTCTCTTCAATGTTGACCCAAAAGGTCCCTTTTTATTTTTTAGTTTTCTTTTCTTATGATTTTGGGGATGACGCAAGGCATTGAGACAAAAATTTCTCCTTCATGTTGAACTGAAAGTCTTTTATTTTCACTTTCACCATTTTATTTTTCTTTTCACTTTTGTTTTGTGCTTTCCTTTTGGGGATGATGCAAAGTGTTGATACCACATCTCTTCCATGTTGACCCAAAGCAACTTTCCTTTTTCTTTTGTTTTTTCTCTCTATGTGTTATTCTTCTTATTCTATGTGCTTTGGGGAATGGTGATAGTTCTAAGCTCTTTAATAAAAACAATGTAGCAATGAGCATATTGACCCCAAATCCATAGATCCCTTATGTGTTTGGTTTTTTCTTGGAGGGTAACTCCTTTTTATTCTTTTTCTTTTCCTTTTGTTCACATGATGTAGCCTAACTTAGAAACATATGACTTGGCATAGGGGATTTCCAAGTTGGCTCTCATTTATTATTATTATTATTATTTTTTGCATTCTTCCCTTGGCTACTTTAAACTAATTTCTTATAGAACAATGTGCAACAATTCCTTTAAAGTAGGGGGAACACATTGGAATAATTTCATTCCTGGTTCTTAGTGTAGCCTTGTCATTTCATATGATGCATTTCTTATTTTGTGGATGACATTGGGTGTGATGTCCTTCATAAGTGTGATCTATATTAGCATATTACATTCCTCATGGTGGACTGATGCGACACACTGCATCCCCTTAGTTGTAAATATACTATTATATGATTATTCCTCTCTTGGATACAGTAGACACAATGTTCCTTGAGTGATAGACCTTACATGAAATTAACAAGACTCCTTTGAACTTCTACATCTTTATACCTTTTACATTTTTTACCTTTTACATTTTTTACATTTTTTCCACCTTGCATAATGCAACTTGCATGCCTGTGGTACCTTGAATTTTTTCATTAGTTCTAAGCATACAAGTCTTTGCTTGCCTCATGAAGCATGAAATAACATTTTTTTCTTGTGTGGTTCCTTGTTAAAGTTATCAGGAGGCATAACTTTGATATGGCTGATTGGGAAGCCCACTCAGTGGCAAGACTTTCCCCATAGCCACCTATGTGTTTGTGAGTGCATATCAACTAGTGTATGTACTTCACCTTTTTGGGTCTTCTCACCCAGTGTACTACCATGAATTTTTCCACTCCATAGTAAGTACGCATTCTCCTTTCTCAAACAATTAGCCTAGATTTAATTAAAAACTAGTTGGATAAACAATTGAAGCTCAATTCAATGTCTCTCTCACATGCACATTCCTTTTTCTTTATGTCTAGTTTTCCATGGGATCTTCATCCTAGGGGCTTGCTCATCCCTCTTGATCACTATCATTCTATCTTACTAGCATAAGTGCATTTAAATTTCTTTTCAATTTGCATGGCTACTTTAGTGTGAGTGTGAAGTAAGTTTGTCCTCTCACTAAAGTGGGGGCTAAATGCACCATAGAAAAATGGCCCCTTGTCATTTTCATGGTCTTTTAGGATTTTCTTCATGATATTTGGACCATTTTTCCTTCATTTAATGATACAATGTGGCTTGAATATTCATATTAAATCCTAAAAATTAAAATATTGATGTCTTGTGATAGTGTTGTGAACTGTTGAAAAACATTTCTACACTTTTCTAGACTTTATTTAATATAATTCACATAAAAATAATCTTTTTATTCATCATCAAGTCCTATTTTTAGGTGTTGTAAAGTCTTGTAACAAAGATTCACACCTTTCTAGGCACATTTACCTTATTTATACCTTTCTTATGTCTTTTATGATCCATCTATATGTGTATAAGGCTTAATTAAGTGTTTTTTTAAATGTAAACCTAAAACCCACCTTCAATTCCAAGGTGGGACCCATTCACCATGGGTGGCGAATGAGTCCCCCTTGGCTCCAAATTCAAAATAATTTAAATTTTCTTTTGGGTTTTTATTGAAAATTACTTGATGTTGGTCTATGATGAGGTATTATTGGGTTAATATGTCACAAGCATGTATAAATAAATATTTTTTCATCCATTCTAACCCCCATCTATTTGTTCAAGCATTCAAGCATTCATCCAATTCAATCAATCATCTTTCAAGCATTTTGCATCATTGTATCAAGAAATTTTCAAGTATTGTGGAGTAACCATTGCATTATCTTCATATTTCTACTACAAGGGCTTAGTAAGTACATAGAATTTGCATGTTATTCATTTATCATTCACTTTCATTTCATTATTTCATTAAGGGTTTGATTACCAAAGTGGGGTTTGACCAAGGCAAACCCCTATTTGCTAACCCTCAACCATTTTTCCCACTTGCATTTGTGTTTGTAAATTAATGTATGTAGATTTAACAAGAATTTAGGTGATTGAAGATTTATCAACAAGTCAACTAGGTTTTTCAAGTCAAATCAATCATATTTCAAGCTTGGAGAAGGTATTCTATTTGTTTCCTATAGAATTGACTTCAGAGACTTGACAAGCAAACATTTCTAGATCAAATGTTGTAGAGTTTTATCTTGATTTCTCAAAATTTTGGGAGAGGACTAATTTTCCACATATGGAAAATGAGTCCCACCATAGGACTAAAAATCTAAGTTTTGTTAGATTCTAGATCCTGACAATTAGAAATCTATTTTCAACAGTTTTTCACCAGTAGAAGTACTAGTTCGCCACCCTAGGAAAATGAGTCCCACTGTGATTTTTCTATAATCTTAGACAACATTTCAAAGATTCCAAATTCCCCATAATACCTCAAGGTGCACACTATTTCAGATCATTTCTTTCTATTCTGCCATTTATTCATTCTTGGTTCAATGTTTGCAATCAACAATATTTTTTCAAACATTGCATAAATCTAAGGTTTTGCATTCATATTCATTGAAAAAGGTCATTTAGTTGCATTAAGATCATCACATTTAGCCTTAATGACATTATACATTACATAATTTTAGTGAACTTTTTAGATTTCCTTGAGTAGGGTTTGCTGCTCTCCTTTTAGGTGGAACATCCTATTAGAATTGTGAAATTTTGTAAATTTTACAGTTAATTGCATTCATGAGTTTCCAAAATGAGTTCTCATCATAATTATAAGATCCCTTCCTTGTGTTGCCTTGCTTTTATTCTGTCATGAATCCGTTTGAATCCATCTAGTCTATGGTATTTCATTATATTTTCCATATTGGCGTGATAGAGTGAATGTCTCCCCGACCTATGTATTTTTCACTAATACTTGTTGCAGGTTATCGGCATAACATATCTTTTGTTTCGGTGACATAAAAGACACATATCAGCATAAGAATCATATTCGGGTAAAGGTCATAGCAAAATATTAATGTCTTGTCAAAAGGCATATGAAAAGCTCTATCAGAAAAGGATTGAGGCATCAATGTAATGTCATGGTGAGCTCAACATGTTTTACTGACTAACACATTGAGGGGTCATTTCTGCCAGACTAATGGGTATCGACATGAAGTTATAGTGAATACATTATGTCTTGCCAACTGATGCATGTGAAACTATGTCGGCCAAGCTAAAGGTATTTGGGATGAGGTCTTGGCGAGTTTGAATTTTCTTGCTGACAGGCGATAGGGAAATGCACGTATCAGTAAGACTAAACTGTATTGGAGTAATGTCTTGATGAAGGCGTTGGGTCTTTTCGATAGAGTGTAAAGGGGTTTCATTGAAAGGCTATCAAGGAGAAGCTATGGAGTCTTGCCAATTCAAAAGTTATGCTGATAGAGATATGCATTGTCGGGAGAAGAAGTCTTCGGCATAAGTTTCACCAAGGTTTGAAAGTTATACCGAGAGAGTATTTCAGGGTGAGTCTCACCGAATGGAGCAATCTAGAGGAATTGTTTCGGTGAGACATTTGGTATTGGTATGAGTCATTTTGAAGATTCATGGTCTTGCTGATGGATTTATTTCATCGGTAAGATTTATTTTTTCGGTGAGAAACTCAGTGGTCATGCCGAAGTGTGTTTTCATAGGTGAAGGGGTGATTTTGTCTTAGCGACTGGAGGATGACTTGAAGAATGCATATTGGTATGACACAATCAAGTCTATGTAACATCTCCCCAACTCAGAATTGTCACAATGACATGAAAGAAAGAAGTGATAGTCATCAATTTGATTCCAAGTGTCGGTATGACTGCAGAATGTTTTGGAAAAAGGCGTAATAAATGTTGCAAGAGGACTTCGCCCCAAATTTGAAAATCTCTCACTGACAATACATTTGATGCGATAGTGCCAGTTTCAAATGAGCTTTCATTCATGCTTCATTAATGGTGCGATGGGATATAACAGTGAAGGTTTAATCAATTCTTTAGTACTGAATTGATTGCAGAAGAACTAGCAAGGTGAAAAGAGAATTGGGATATTTTTCAGTTTGAGGAGCTCGAGTAGAATACTATAAGTTCATCTTAAGCTTTCCACATTTTTGATTTTGTGATTTTGAAGAATGGATTTTGCTAGTTCTAGAAAAGCTAAAACTAGAAAATTGGGTGAGAGTAGTCAGTCAAAAGGAAAGAAAGAAAAACTTGATACATAACAAGAGGGCATTGAACAGAGGTGAAATCAGGACCTTATTGATTAGCTACCTAGTTCAGGGCCTAAAGCCAAAAGGTCTGCACAACTTAGGGAAGAAGTTGATAAATTGGATGATAAATGCAAGTTCATAGGTGATGTTTCGACTGCTATAAGAGGGTATGAACTATTCAATTTTCACTATCATAGGAGAAATAATTTTGAACCAGTCTGTAATCCATTGAAGTTGAATGTAGGGAAATAGGTGTGCCCTAATGTATTCGTGAATGCAGAATTAGTAAAATTACTAGCTGATCATTATGACCAAAAACATAAAGCTATATGTGACCCATCTGGAAAACCATGTATATATGTGTCAAAAGAAGCAATAGGTGAGGATTTCAAATTGGAAGGGTTTTACAATGAGGAAATCAGTTTTGAGGAGTTGGAGAAGGAATTCTCAAGAATGGATACAATTTACAAGGGTTGGAGGTTACCAATTCACAGGGTTAAATAGGGTAATAAGCCAAAACCTCTACAGGATAGTGAGGGGCCTCCTTATCATGTGGATTTGTTTGAGCCCTATATGAAGTACACATATTTCTCAGTGTGTCAGGTGTTGGGAATGGACACCCTAGAATTCATGTCAATTGTACCAATGATTATCACAACAGATATCCAGTATCACAATTCCAGGCCATTTGACTATGCCTCATACATTTCTAAGGGGATTGATTTAGCATTGATGGCTATCAAGGGTGGATCATCTATTGTTCATCCTAGATACTATTCATTGTTGATGCACTTGACGCTATGTTTTGGATAGGAGTTAGGAGTATGGCCTATAGAGATGAAAATTTCTCAAGTTGGTAAGGAGGGTGAAGCATTTCCTGTTTAGTTGTGGAATGCTATTTGGGATAGTAGGTTTGTTGGTTCTAGTTTCATTCATTTTGAGGAACATTTTGTCAAAACATTGTATAAGCTATATCAATATCCTTGTAATTATTCATTGAATGGTGAGATTAAAAGATTCCTTTGGCCAAAAGACTTCAATGGGTCAATTGACCATAACTGGGGAGACTGGTATTGTTTGGAGGGAGCTACAATGATCAAAGGATGTGGATTTGAAGATGCCCCTTTTATTCTACCAAAGGATGGTTCCAAACAGAGTTACATATTTGGAAATTGTCAGACAAATGGATTACTGCAGTGTGATGCATTTCAACTCTTTTGGGAAGCATGCTTTTATGCCTAGTACATTATGTTTTGGTGATTTCACTATGATGGCCAAGGAAGGATACAATTCAATCCTGGATAGATTGTTGCAGTATAATATGAAGAGAGGACCACCCAGGAAGAGTTTTGACCCAGAGGGATATATAAATTCTACCAAGATGAAATAAACTATGGAGGGTATCAACATGTACCCTATCCTTTTGATGATATGATCAGGAATTTAGATGAAGATGAAGCTGAAATGGTGGTTGAAAGGTATAAATAGGGGTTGCAGGATCCTGAGCTATTGTCTTCTGGAGATGAGGAAACACCAAAGGATAATGTGCCATAGGGCAGACTAGAAAAGATATCCAGGTTGAGGACTCAGTAGTATGTTTTCCCAGTTAGAGAACATAGTATTGAAAGTGGTGATGTTGATGCAAGGAACATGGAATATAGATCATTTGTCTCTAATGATGAGTTTATAAATTCCCCAGAGTTTAAGGCATTCTTGTACAAGCAGAAGGGGAAGGAAATAAGAGAAAAAGTTGATGATGTTACTTCAGGGAATGAAGAGCAATTATTGGGTGAATTGAGAAAGTGTGTGGATGATGAAATGACAAATATGACTCCTGAAAAAGGGAGGAAAATGTTGGAGAATGCTGGTGTCATGATCTTTCATGGTCTTGACGTGAACTTTGCATTGGTTTTTGATAGTTTCTTGAAGGACATTAATGCTACACACAAGCTTGACAAGGAAAATGTGACAGAGGTGTATGTAGGTTCTAAGTACAATACTAATGAAGGATCATTGATGATATGGCATTTGTACCCACTCCATAGGAAATCAGTGGTAATTGACATAGAGAAGGCATTTGGCCATGTCATGACCCTAAAAGTTGCAAAGGCGGATCCTGTAGCTACCACTGAAATTGGTGTTAATATTGCAAAATTTAATAAAGCACAAATTCAGATGCTGATCAAAGAAAGGGAAATGTATAAGGAAAATAAGGAAAGAATGTTGAAAGAAAATGAGAGACTGAAAGATTTGGTTGGCATTTCAATGGGGCCAACCAAAATGCTCACTCAAGGAGAAAGCTCTCAGGAAAAAGATCATTGGATAGAATCAAGTGCTTATTCTCAGGGAAAGCATGATGCAATTGCAGCAATTGTCAAGAAGAGGCAAGATCATTTGACATCTTGGTTGAATAAATTGTGGAGAAAATACTCTCATACTCTTGCTGCTTTGAAAGAATATACAAGGATGGATGGAAGAATTATGGAGAAGTTTCATGAAATAGCCCAAAGTGATGTTTCTAACAATGTAGCCCTTGAAGCTACAAATCATATTATTAATCATCATCAAGACTTTTATGTTGAGCTACAGGGGGATGAACAGGGGTTGTTAGAAGCTTCCAAGAAAATTGTGATCACATTCTCTGATGACAAAGGGGAATTGAAAGAAGCCATTAAATGGAAAAATGAATGTGTGTCAATACTGAATGAAGTCATGAAGACAGCTTCTGCAGAGGAAACATTGGAGGAAGTGAGTGAGAAGAATGAGGAAATGATCAAGATTGAGATCACGATCTAGAATGTTGTTGGAGATGCGGACACATATGAGCACTGAGATTATTTATATCATCTTGCTAAAACTCACTTGTGGATAAATAGAGCTTAATTATTTTCTATCCTTTTTTTAATAAATTTTACATTTCAATTTTTGAAAGGTTATGGCCTTTCGTATTCTCAATGTATAAATATCCATTTTTGAAACAAAATGGGAGGTGATAAGTAGAATAGGATAGAGGATATAATATATACAGTGGAACACAATGTTTCATAGAGCTAAGACTTAGATGTATGTTTTGATGTCATGGAGATATCAATGAGAATTATCTGATTTGCTACTGTATTTCTAGTGTCAATTGTTTCGTTGTGCCTATTGAAAGAGTTATTTAAGTTGTCTCTAAGATTGATGTTGTCTGGTTATTTAAATTAACATAACAAGTTTATGTTCGTTTATCAATACACATGTGTTGTAGCTTTGTGATTGGTTAATAGGTTCTTTTAAGGAAGGATTAAACCCTTTTAATTAATCATAATAATCATGGAAATTCACTTAGATCAGTAAGAAGAACTTAATAATCATAGTCTTGCATATTTATACTAGTTATAAATAAAAATATGCCAAAAAATTTGAATGTCCTCTAGAAAGAAGTCACTCATTTAAGATTTCATCTAACTCCACATACCCTATAAGGCAATGGTCTCTCTGTTTTCACCATTAATATTCATTCATTTTTATTTACATTTGTTAATTGAGCATATTAGGATTTAGTCTTCAATTTAGTATACATTTTATACAAAATTTGATTCATTTTGTCCACTTCCATCTACCATCGTGGATAAATCATTACAAGAGAGAAGATCATAAATTAAGCTTGCTTTATCCATTCTAGGTACACCCACCTAGGTCTAGCATCACTTGAAGAGTAGAATGTTTAATCCATTCAAACCTTGTTTTGTTACCCTAAAACATCTCAAGAGTTTGGCAGCCTCTTGAGGTATTCTTGCCTGTGTTTTTGAGAGCTAAAAAATTGGAAACTCTGTTGGGGACAACAAAGAATCTATGCCTTAATCATAGAGTCAGAAATCCTATATACAAACTTCGCTGGGAATAACAAGTAACAATCTTTTTCTCACTTTCAAGAAAGTGAGTGGCAACTTTGATAAAACATTACAATATGAATGTAAGAAGATCTCAATTTAGGGGAGGTCATTCTGGAGCCCCTACTAGTAGTAGAAAATGGACACACAAAAATGATAAGGCTGACAAGGGTAAAGGGTAAAGTGAGGACATGTGCATGACAAACAAAGACAAATCATCAATACCTCATGGTGAAACATATAACTATTATGATACATGGAAAGATGATTCAACCCTAGAACCTTGTACCCTAGAAGATCAAAGAAATACTTTTTACAACCCTCAAAAATAGGTAGAGTGGCATGCTAATTTTGAAGTTGAATGACTCAGAATTTAGCATGAATATGAACAAACAATGGAAGGTAATCAGATTGGACCCACTGATCAAGAAGCTCCTTAAGAAGATTATGAGTCTTTAACTTATGAAGTTAAAGCACAATTTGAATCTCAGAAAAAGGAGAGGGAAGAATAGGAAAAAGCTCGGATGATATAGGCAATGAGAGAATTCAAACTGTAGAAAGCTCAAAACATTCCTCACACAGGCGGTTGCCCCTCTAAGTATGTACCACCTCATAAACAGGGTAATCATGGTGCTAGGTATTCTGAACCACCAAGGATCCCTCACCATCAAATTGGGAATCAATATAGATAGCCAAATCATCCACCTCCTAGTCAGCATCATGTGCCATAGAAAAATGCACAATATAATAACCCTATGTACTAGTACCAATATCCACCCAACCCTCCTCCTCATCAGTATACCACTATGATTAGACAATTTGACTTGGCAGGGTTTTAGTTGTACCCTTGTCCTATGGATTGCAACTGGAGAGGCCTGGTGCCTATGTTTACAGGGAGTAATGCAATCATTGTTGAGGATCATTTAAGGAGTTTCAATGCTTTTATTCAGGATTTGGATGTTCCTTATGAAGATTTTCATATGAGATTATTCATGATGTCTCTTATTGAAGAAGCTAGGGATTGGTTCAACAACCTAGCAATAGCCTCTATTGATTCTCTCCAAATATTTTAGGACTAATTCCTTGAGAAATATGGGAATCAAAGTGCCTTTGATGCTGCTCTTCATGAATTGATGTGAATTCAAAAAAGCTAGAATGATTCATTTTTTGATTTCAACCGAAGATTCAATCAATTATAGAATAAAATACCTCCTGGATCAAAATTGCCAGACTCTGTAGCATTGAGTGTATATTTGAATGCATTCAATCCTAAAATAGGATATGAACTGAGGAATAGATTCTCAAGAGACTTGGCTGAAGCTCAAAAGACAACATTAGCAATTGAAAATAATAAGAGGGTTGTGGGGATAATTGATAAGAGAGAAAATCATAAGGCTTCCCAACAAACCAATAATTACCAATACAAGCAGGAGAACACATATAGGAATGAAAGGCCAAGGCCAAGGTTGCATGACATGCCCTATAACACAAACTAGAAGGATGGAAAACCTATAACAGATAGGCCTGGAAGCAAAGAAACTCCTGATCCATTAAGGAAGAAGGGAGCCTATATGGTGGATAACAATTATTTTTGTGAAGTCTGTAATAAGCCACATTCCCCAGATTATTGTGTTGTAGCCCGAAGAATACAAGAGGAAGGAATGTCAATGGGAAACAATGGGGAAGATCATAAAGTGTACTTGACTTCAAACACTTTTCACCATGTGGAGGAGAGATACTCATCTTCAGAGGATGAAGGTTACAAGTATGATGTTTCAAATTAGAAATACAATGTTCACAAGGTTGAGCAGTAGATCCTTTCTAATTTTGAAGAAGATTATACATAGCAACATTCTACCAAAACTCCTACTCAATGCAGTATGAGGAGGCTTACTAAAGAGGAGATAGAGAGATTAACTATTACTGCAGTTGAAGAAGCAAAGAGTAAGTATTGGTTGAGAAATAGGATAGTAAATGGGAAGGAAGGTGTCCCTAGGGGAATCTTCATGAAAGAGAAAAAGGAAACACAAGGAACTATGAAAAGGGTTGAAAATAAACAACATGATGAAAGAAAAAAAAAAGCTTTCCCAAAAGGATGAAGTAAAAGAATTACACAAAGAAATTCAAAAGACTGATCAGCTAGGTAAAAGAGAAAAAGAAGAGAACAAAGGAGAAACATCAAAAAAAAAGAAAGTGGTTAAAGTAGAAGGTTCTTTTTTTGACTTCACATAGGCTTTGTCTCAGGTAAAGATGTCTGTTCCACTTCTTGAGATGATGAAAATTAAAGAATATAGGGACAATGCAATGCAATTGATAACAAATGAAAATGAAAAACAAGTAAATTCTAAAAATAAGATGATTGCTAAAAATAAGTAGGATAAAATAAATATCCCAGAAATTTGCTTGAGTAATGTATTGACAAGTCCTCCACAAGTTGATCCTTTCTTCACTACATTACTTATAAATAAAAAATTACTGAGGAATTGCATGATAGATTCGGGTGCTACTATGAATATTATGCCAGTAGGAGTGATGAAACAACTAGGCATGTGGGTGGATACATATGAAGGAAAATGTTATGCAATGGATAACCAACCTGTTCCTGTGGTGGGTATAATGAAAGATGTAGAAGTCCAGTTAGCTACTTCTCCTCAAGTAGCATACAATATTGATATAATAGTAATAGACACCCTTCCTCAGTTTGGTATGATTTTATCAAGATAGTGGACGACAACTATTGGTGGAAATGTCTAGTTTGATCTATCTTATGCAACAATTTCAGTAAATGGCCAAGAGGTGAAGTTGTATAGGGAGCCGAGGATGAACCAGCTTATTGATTATGTACCACAAGATCAAATCAACTATTTTTGTGATGTTGATCTTGGGAGTTTCAATATAGAACCAACACAACTCAAAACAAATAAGCTTTCTAGAGGCTTAGTGGCATTAGAGAGGGTGTATGATGGAAATGATCAGTATCTAATGAAACGAACACCAGTTGGAAGGGAGGATATTGAAGAAATTAACTTGGGAACTGAGATGGCACCAAAAAAGGTGTACATAGGTAAAAAGATAAGCCCTGCAATTAGAAGAATGCTGATAGAATTGTTGAGAAAGTATAAACATGTATTTGCTTGGTCTTATGAAGATCTAAAAGCATATAGGGAAGACTTGTTTCAGCATGAAATGCCATTGAAACTAGATGCTAAGCCATTCAGACAAAAGAAAAGACCCATAAATCCAACATTGGAGCCTAAGATACAAGAGGAGTTGGCAAAGCTCAGAGATGGAGGAATCATTAAACAAATTAGGCATTCAATGTGGGTATCAAATTTGGCTCCTATGAGAAAGAAGAATGGAGATATTAGGCTATGTGTAGATTTTAGAAATCTCAACATAGCATCCCTCAAAAATAATTATCCTTTACCCAATATGGAGGTTATATTGCATAAAGTAATAGGGTGTGAATTGTTGTCTATGATGGATGGGTTTTCAGGGTATAACTAGGTTATGGTCAAGGAATCTGAGGAATATTAGACAAAATTTACAACTCCTTGGGGAACATATGTATATATGAGAATTCCATTTGGTCTCACTAATGTAGGGGAAAATTTTGAAAGAGCTATGGATGTGGCATTTGCAGATTTGATCAGTGTTATCATGGTGGTGTATCAGGATGACCTCACTGCTTACTCAAAGAAGGTTGAAGATCATGTTCATCATCTAGAAAAGGTATTTATAAAATCCCTTGAATATGGTATTAGCTTAAACCCTAAGAAGTGTAATTTTGTAGTTACAGAGGGTAAACTTTGAGACATATTGTTTCAAAGGAAGGGGTTAGGATAGACCCTGAAAGGGTTGAGGCCATTGATAAAATTCATGTCCCTAAAAATGTTAAGGAAATACAATCATTCTTTGGACAGATAAATTTTGTTAGGAAATTTGTTTCTAACTTTGTCGAGATTATTAAACCCATAGCAAAATTGTTGAGGAAAGGATAGAAAATAGAATGCACTGCAGAGGATTTGGATGATTTTGTATCTATTAAAAGAGCCATCAAGGAAGCTCCTGTCCTTAAGTCTTTGGATTTTGCAAAGCCTTTCCAAATATTTTCATTTGCCTCAATGCACACAACTGTTGTTGTTATGCTACAAAATAATGAGGATGGTCATGAATAGCCTGTGTCTTTCTTTAGTAAATCATTGCAAGGGTCTGAACTAAAGTATGATATAATGGAAAAATAGGCATTTGCATTGGTGAAAGTTGTAAAAGCTTCTAGGCCATATCTTGTTGGAGCAAAGGTGGTTGCTTATGTTCCTCATGCAGCTGTCAAGGATATTCTGACACAATATGAAGTAACAGGAAAAAGGTGCAAATGGATTAACAAAATCCAAGAGTTTGACATGGAGATACAAATTACTAAAATGGTAAGAGGTCAGGGCTTGGCTAAGTTAATGATAGAGGCGAACATTGAAATGAATCAAATTTGCAATGTAGAAGAATAAAATGTAGTTGCAAGCATTGAACATACTACATGGTATGCAGATATCATGCATTATCTAAAATACATGAAGTGTCTAGAGGAAATGAATGATAGCCAGAAAAGAACATTGAAGTTGCAGGCATCTAAGTATGTTTTCATGGATGGAGATCTGTTTTGGAAGAACATGGATGGTATACTATTGTTATGTCTGGATGAATTTCAAGCTAAACATGTTTTGAGTGAAATACACGAAGGGGTTTGTGGAGGACATTACTTAGCAAAAAAAATTGCTCATAAAATTCTTTGGGTAGGGTATTACTAGCCAAAGGTCTTTAATGACTCTTTTACATATGATAGAAAATGTGAAGCTTGCTAAAAATTTTGTGGAAAGTTGAAGTATCAGGGAGCTCTGCCACTTCGACCCTTGCAGGCTGATGTCACTTTTCATCAATGGGGAATTGATTTCATTGGAAAAATACAAGAAAAATCAAGTGGTGGACATAGGTGGATACTAGTGGCCACTGATTATTTTACCAAATGGGTAGAGGTGATCCCAACTAAATAGGCTACAAGTAAGGTAGTGACACAGTTCCTAATGGATAATATCATTACCAGATTTGGTACACCAATGAGGTTGATCACTGACAATGGGATGTGTTTCAGATTAGATGAATTCAAAGGCTTCTATAGCACATATGGTATTGTCATTTCTTATGTAGCCCCTTATCATCCATAGGCTAATGGACAAGCATAATCTAGTAATAAGAATCTTCTGAAGATTATAAGAAGGATGCTAGGTCATAACAAGAAGGCTTGCAATTCGAAATTAAGACTCGCTATATGGGCTGATAGAATTATGGTGAAGAAGGCAATTGGGAAGTCACCTTTTGAGTTAGTGTATGGAATACAAGCTAGGATGCCTTTGCAGAAATTTTTAGCAGTCTACAAGTTTGTCCCTCAGGAAGATTTGGATATTCCTGAACCCATGGAGGAAAGAATGGAGTAGCTAGCTGAATTGGATGAAATAAGGAGGGTTGCTTAAAATCAAAACATAAAGTTGCAGACATAGATGAAATATCTATTTGGAAAAAAGGTAAAGGATACGAAATTTGGAGAAAGTGATCTAGTACTGATGTGGAATGCAAGGTGCTAGGAGAATGGAAAACATGAGAAGTTTGAAGCCTTGTTGCTAGGTCCTTTTGTGGTGGTTGGAAAGAAAGGCGAAGACTCATACTATCTGTAGAATATGGCTGGTGAAGATCGAGAATTGCCTGTACATGGGAAATTTTGTGAAACATGTTTTTCTCTTTAGTAACACAAAGGATTAAGGGTTGCCAGTGCATGGAAAACTCTTGATGATCCTTTCTAAAATTCTTTTCCATGCATAGTAGTTTAGGAAATAAGAGGAACAAGACTTGCAAGTACACAGACAATCTTGATTTTCCTTCTTTCAAAATAATTTTCCATGTAAAGTAGTGTAGGGTCTCATTCATTTCCATTGCCATCTATTCCATCATGCTCACATGTTCCATCACCTTGAGTTTAGTCTACTCACCCAAAAATATGGATCCTTGTAATGATCTTACTATCATTCATCCCCAGACAAAGCCACTATTAGAATTGTGAAATTTTGAAAATTTTATAGTCAATTGCATTCATGAGTTTCCAAAATGAGTCCTCATTATAAGTATAAGATCCCTTCCTTGTGTTTCCTTGCTTTTATTCTGTCATGAATCCATTTGAATCCATCTAGTCTATGGGATTTCATTATATTATCCATATTGGCATGACAGAGTGAATCTCCCCAACCTATGTATTTTTCACTAATACTTGTTGTAGGTTATTCACAAAACATATCTTTTTTTTTAGCGGTAGAAAAGACACATATCGGCATAAGAATCATATTCGGGTAAAGTTCATAGCAAAATATTAATGTCTTGTCGAAAGGCATATGAAAAGCTCTATCGAAAAAGGATTGAGGTATCGATGTAATGTCATGGCGAGCTTAGCATGTTTTACTGAATAACACATTGAGGGGTCATTTTCGCCAGACTAATGGCTATCAGCATGAAGTCATAACGAATACATTATGTCTCGCCGACCGACACATGTGAAAGTATTTCGGCCAAGCTAAAGGTATTCGGGATGAGGTCTTGGTGAGTTTGAATTGTCTTGCCAACAGGAGATAGGGATATGTGTATCAGTAAGACTAAAGTGTATCAGAGTAATGTCTTGATGAAGGTGTTGGGTCTTGCTAAGAGGGTGTAAAGGGGTTTCATCGAAAGGCTATCGGGGAGAAGCTATGGAGTCTTGTCGATTAGAGATATGCATCGTCAGGAGAAGAAGTCTTTGGCATAAGTTTTGTCGAGGTTTGAAAGTTATACTAATAGAGTATTTCAGGGTGAGTCTCATAGACTGGAGCAATCTGAAGGAATGGGTTTGACGAGACATTTGGTATCGGTATGAGTCTTTTTGAAGATTCACAGTATTGCTGATGGATTTATTTCATCAGTAAGATTTATTTTTTCGGTGAGAAACTTAGTGGTCATGCCAAAGTGTGTTTTCATCGACGAAGGGGTGATTTTGTCTTAGTGACTAGAGGATGAATTGAAGAATGCATATTAGTATGACACAATGAAGTCTATGTAACATCTCCTCGACTCGGAATTGTGACAGTGACATGAAAGACAGAAGTGATAGTCATCAATTTGATTCCAAGTATCGATATGACTACATAATGTTCTGGAAAAAGGTGTAATAAACGTTGCAAGAGGACTTCTCCCCAAATTTGGAAATCTCTCACTGACAGGACATTTGATGTGACAGTGCCAGTTTCAAACGAACCTTCATTCATGCTTCATTAATGGTGCGATGGGATATAACAATGAAGGTTTAATCAATTCTTCAGTACTGAATTGATTGCAGAAGAACTAGCAAGGTGAATAGAGAACCAAGATATTTTTTAGTTTAAGGAGCTCGAGTAGAATACTATAAGTAAGTTCATCTTAAGCTTTCCACATTTTGATTTTTTGATTTTGAAGAATGGAGTCTACTATTTCTAGAAAAGCTAAAAGTAGAAAACTTGGTGAGAGTAGTCGGTCAAAAGGAAAGAAACAAAAACTTGATACAAAATAGAAGGGCACTGAACGGAGGTTAAATCAAGACCTTATTGATCAACTACCCAGAAGGTTTTCACAACTTACGGAAGAAGTTGATAAATTGGGTGATAAATGCAAGTTCATAGGTGATGTTTGGACTGCTATAAGAGTGTATGAACTATTCAATTTTCACTATCATAGGAGAAATTGTTTTGAACCAGTCTATAATCAATGGAAGTTGAATGTAGGGAAACTGGTGTGCCTTAAAGTATTCATGAATGTAGAATTAGTAAAACTACTAGCTGATCATTATGACCCAAAACATAAAGCTATATGTGACCCATCTGGAAAACCACAAATATATGTGTCAAAAGAAGCAATAGGTGAGGTTTTCAAATTGGAAGGGTTTTGCAATGAGGAAATCAGTTGTGAGGAGTTGGAGAAGGAATTCTCAAGAATGGATACAATTTACAAGGGTTGGAGGTTACCAATTCATAGGGTTAAACAGGGTAACAAGCCAGAACCTCTGCAGGATAGTGAGCGCCCTGCTTATCATGTGGATTTGTTTGAGCCCTATATGAAGTACACATATTTCTCAGTGTGTCAGGTGTTGGGAATGGATGCCCCCAAATTCATGTCAATTGTGCCAATGATTATCACAATAGATATCCAGTATCACAATTCTAGACCATTTGACTATGCCTCATACATTTCTAGGGGGCTTGATTCAAGATTGATGGCTATCAAGGGTGGATCATCTATTGTTCATCTCAAACACTATTCATTGTTGATGCACTTGGTGCTATATTTTGGACAGGAGTTAGGAGTATGACCTCTAGAGATGAAAATTTCTCAAATTGGTAAGGAGGGTGAAGCATTGCCTATTTAGTTGTGGACTACTATTTGGGATAGCAGGTTTGTTGGTTTTAGTTTCATTCATTTTGAGGAACATTTTGTAAAACATTGTTTAAGTTATTTCAATATCCTTGTAATTATTCATTGCCTGATGAGATTAAAAGATTCCTTCAGCCAAAAGACTTCAATGGGCCAATTGACCATAACTGGGGAGACTAGTATTGTTTGGAGGGAGCTACAATGATCAGAGTATATGGATTTGATGATGCCCCTTTTATTCTACCAAGGACAGTTCCAAATAGAGTTGCATATTTGGAAATTGTCAGACAGATGGATTACTGCAGTGTGATGCATTTCAGCTCTTTTGGGAAGCAAGCTTTTATGCCTAGTACATTATGTTTTGGTGATTTCACTATGATGGCCAAGGAAGGATACAATTCAATCCTGGATAGACTGTTGCATTATAATATGAAGAGAGGACCACCCAGGAAGAGTTTTGACCCAGAGGGATATATAAATTTTGCCAAGATGAAGATAAACTTTGGAGGGTATCAACATTTACCCTATCCTTTTGATGATATGATCAGGAATTTGGATGAAGATGAAGCTGAAATGGTGGTGTAGAGGTATAACCAAGGGCTATAGGATATAGAGAAATTGTCTTCAGGGGAGGAGACACCAAAAGATAATGTGCCACAGGGTAGACCAGAAAAGGTATCCAGGTTTAGGACTCAGCAGTATGTTTGCCCAATTAGATAACAGAATATAGAAAGTGGTGATGTTGATGCAAGGCACATGGAATACAGATCATTTGTCTCTGATGATGAGTTTATAAATTCCCCAGAGTTCAAGGCATTCTTGTACAAGTAGAAGGGGAAGGAAATAAGAGAAAATGTTGATGATGTTACTTTAGGAAATGAAGAGCAATTATTGGGTCAATTGAGAAAGTGTGTGGATGATGAAATGACAAATATGACTCCTGAAAAAGGGAGGAAAGTGTTGGAGAACGCTGGTGTCATGATCTTTCCTAGCCTTGATTTGAACTGTGCATTGGTCTTTGATAGTTTCTTGAGGGACAGTAATGCTACACACAAGCTTGATAAGGAAAAAGTGATAGAGGTGTATGCAGGCTCTAAGTACAATACTGATGAAGGATCATTGATGATATGGGCTTTATACGCACCCCATAGGAAATCAGTGGTAATTGACACAGAGAAGGCATTTGGCCATGTTATGACTCTAAAAGTTGGAGAGGCTGATCCTGTAGCTCCTATTGAAATTGGGGTTAATATTGCAAAGTTGAATAAAGCACAAATTCAGTTGCTGATAAAAGAAAGAGAAATGTACAAGGCAAACAATGAAAGAATGTTGAGAGAGAATGAGAGACTACAAGATTTGGTTGGTATTTCAATGGGGCCAACTAAAATGATCACTCAAGGAGAAAGCTCTTAGGCAAAAGATCACTGGGTAGGATCACGTGCTTATTCTCAGGGAAAGCATGATGTAATTGCAGCAATTGTCAAGAAGAGGCATGATAATTTGACATCTTGGTTGAATAAATTATGGGGAAAATACTCTCATACTCTTGCTGCATTGAAAGAACATACAAGGATGGATGGACAAATTATGGAGAAGTTTCATGAAATAGCCCAAAGTGACGTTTCCAACAGTGCAACACTTGAAGTTGCGAATCATATTGTGAATCGTCATCAAAACTTTTATGTTGAGCTACAAGGGGATGAATAGGGTTTGTTAGAAGCTGCCAAGAAGATTGTGATTATATTCTCTGATGACAAAGGGGAATTGAAAGAAGCCACCAAATGGAAGAATGAATGTGAGTCAATGCTGAATGAAGTCATGAAGATATCTTCTGCAAAGGAAACAACATTGGAAGAAGTGAGCAAGCAGAATGAGGAAATGATCAAGATGGAGATCACGATCTGGAATGCTGTTGGAGATGCGGACTCATATCCATGTCGGGATTATTTAGATCATCTTGCTAAA
>VDFB02086081.1:136860200-136886384 GCA_007258455.2 Sequoia sempervirens | reverse complement strand
CTTTATTTCCCTTTATTAGAGATACATCAAACCAAGACTGCTAAGGTTATGAATATACAAGTGTCCATCCACCCCCCCTCGATTAATGGACCTCATACATACCTTTTGGGACATCCTAAGAACCCTCTAATTCTCTACCCATCTTGAAACCAAACTTCAACTCAAAATAAGCTTGAACTTGTCCTTTATCCACCTACAAACAATGTTTCACAACAACTAAGTCATAATACTATTGCTCATACATATAACACTTGAAATAGTCTACAACCAAAACAACCTACCCTAACACCATTACCTTTTCTTAATCCCATTTTTCTAGAGATCCTCAATTAACTTCACACATTAAGGAGTATGATCTTGTTGAACATCTTAAGAATACTCCTGCTAAGATATCATTGTGGGACCTTATTCAAGCCTCACCTCATTACCATAACATGATTCAAAATACCTTACAAAAATCTCCCATCCCTTCTAATGTGCAACCAAATGACATAGCAGCCATGATTCAAGGACACAATGCTGACATTGTTTTCCACCAAAATGAACTCCCCTCTTTGGACGTGCAAAAAAAAAATGATCCTTTCAAGATCATAGCTAAATACAAATACAAAGGGATAAAGATAACTCTTGTAGATATCGACTTTTCCCTTAATGTTGTAGTGTGAGCCATATAGATAGGCTTGGAATTGATAAATAAAACATTAAACTTGATTCTTTATCTATTCAAGGATTTTGAAATGTTGAAAAGAAACTGCTTTGGGTGATTGGTTTACCTCTTACAATTGGAGTGGGCACATTGAATACACCAATCCATGTTATGCCTCATAAAATTTCAAGTAATCTTATCTTAGGAAGATAGTGGGTTCTTGCAATGAATGCATTCCCTTCTAATATTCATCGAAAAATGAAATATATCTATGACAAAAAAGTGTACACACTTGACACTAATCCTCATCCTTATATTGTATTACAACTTTAGAAGAAAAAAGATAACCCCTTGAAGACATTATTTCCAACTACACTAGTGGAACTAGTCTAACAAAAAGACACATCAACACATTGAAAATTTTATAAAGCTATTAGAAGATGATTGGGGTTCCTTGGATTTTGAACATGACTTCATGGGTGAATACAAGATCATAAACAAATATTCCAATAAGGTGCATAAAATAGTAGTCATGTCAACACATAATTCAAATGACTCTTTGAAAGCATCCACCTCAACCACTTTAGACCAAAACAAAGCAAACTACTCAACCATCTTTGATGATGCTAATCACCAACCACCCCTGAATCCAAAATCAATGAAAAATGGTATGAGCTTATGAAACAACTTGGCTATAGTGGAAAAGGATGTGGTGCTCATGAACAAGGTATCTAAAACCCTATAGATCCTACAATGCAAAAAACAACTCATGGTCTTGGTTATTGTCCTTTTATAGAAATTGCCAAGCTTTCACTCAACATCAACACTATCACAAAAAATTCCTCTAAATCAACCTTAATTGTAGTGCATCCTGAACTAATTGACACAACTACTCTTGATCATTCTTCTTTGAAAACAATAAAAAAAAAACACCTTTTCTTAATGTAAATGTCATCTCATAAAACACTAATGAATTGAATTCATCATATTTTACACCATCCTGTAAAGGAGAGAACAAAATCTTGCAATCTATAGAGTCTTGAATAGGTATGAAATATAATACTAGCAAGATGTATCTTTTTCACAAACTATTCGAACAAATTCAACCATTGATAAAGATAGAATCTTATCAAGACTCCTCCAATATCACTTGATAACCCTTCCTCCAAGAACTTGAAAGAAATTATATTGCAAGACTTCATTCTATGCATATCATAGAGTTGATGGTCATTCCAGTAATGAATGTAGGGTTTTGAGTCATAAAATCTAAAATTTTAGGGAATCTAGTGTTATTCCTTATGTGAGTGCACCTAACCCCTCTAATTGTTATTGATTTTAACTCTATCATTAATCTCATTAATCACTTTGGCTCACCCTTGTCTTGCACTAAGTGGGGGTAAGGGGTTGGTTAGCCTTGTCCTTGTATGTCACTTGTCATTTCCTCCCTTGTCTAGTCATTAAACTTTCATGAATATATAAGAGAAAAATTGGAATGTGGATAACATGCCTTAAGTTGGCTCACATGTGACATACTACCCTTTTCATGAAGTATCTTATCGAAAACCTATGACTTGGCAGAAGGCTTTCTAAATAAGCTTTCATTTCTTCTTCTACTATAAAGTAATTTATCACAAGTAATAGTGTTTGCAACCACTTTAAAGTGGGGGCATACATCAACATTCACTTTTCCTTGTGTTCTTTTCTTTTTCTTGCGATTTCCTCTCTTGGAAACATTACATGCAATATTCCCTTGAATGAGACATTTCAATTGTCCTCTCTTGGAAACAAGATGAGACCATTTGTACTTTTCCTCTCTTAGAGACTTTAAGCATAGTGTTACCTAAGATGAGACCTTGTACAAACTAAGAAAAATCCCTTTGAACATTCCTTTCACAATTTTGTATTTACAATGTCTATGAGTGTCAAGCATACAAATTTTTGCTTACCTCATAGATCACAAAGCTCATTTTTGTGGCACCTTATTAAATTTATCAATAGGTATAACTTTGGTATGGTTGAGTAGGAAGCCCATTCTAAGGCATGAATTTCCCCATAGTCACCTACATGTGTGTGAGCACATATCAGCCGTATGTATCTCACCTTTTAGGACTTCTCACCCAACGGACAACCAAGAGTTTTGTTGCCTCAAAGTAAGTATGAATTTTTGGAAAAAGAACCTAGATCTTGTCCAAAACGTGTTGGAAAAATGGTTAGAGCTTGATCCACCATTTTATTTTTCACTTTTCTCTTTCCTTTAGTTCTTTCCATTGCATGATTAGGAATCTTGTTCTACTACCAATCATTCACCTTGTGCATGTCCTTTTGCGCTTATGTTGGTTTGAGTTAGGATCTTGGATCCTAAGGGCTTGACTACTTCCTTCATCCTTGTCATCCTAGACCATCCAGATTGGTACAATTGGATCTCTCTTAAATGTATACTTTAGTGTGAGTTTGAAGCAAGTTCATCCTCTCACTAAATTGGGGGCTAAATGTACCATAGAAAAAAGTATTTCTTTCTTGACATAGGAATATTTAATGATAAAATGTACTTAATGAGGCATTGATTTGGTGTTGTGAGGTGTTTATAACATCCACACTAGGGCATGTACCATAGAAAACTATATAAAATGCATTTATTGATGTATTGTAGATGTGTTGTAATTTTTTGTGAAATAATTTCACACTTCTCTAGACTTAATGAACCCACTTTCCCTTAATTACACATTATAAAATGTATTTAATTACATCCTCACATTAATGTAGATGGATTATAAAATAAACTTAATGTTAATCAAGTGTTGTAATGTGTCTTACACACTCATAATGGATGTTGTGCCTTCCTAGGCTATGTGGATGTCACTTTAATGTTGTAAAGTTTATTTATTCACACTTTCACATTTAATTTTGTGTCCTATGCACTAATTGACCTTCACATCATCATTAATAGGCCCCTATGACCCAATATTGTGCATCCCAAAGGCATAATTTGTTCAAATACTTGAATAAATCAACATATAAACTTAATTTATGCATCTCCCAACAATAGTGACTAGAAAAATAGTCCCTATGGGACCCATTCACCCACTAGGTGGTGTTGTGTACTTTTTTCACACATCCCCCTCTCAAAGCAGGGAACCTCTTTTGCTTCAATTTTTGGTGTTTTGGCTCTTTTATTTTGAGGATTTATCTTGCTTTGGCATGAGCCTAAATGTTTATCTTTCTTTCCTAAGTGATTCCCCCAAATTACACATTGAAAACCTTAGGTTCTGGGCGAAGTTTAGGTTTTCTCCCTAGTTTAGGATTTTCCACCCCAGGCGAATTTTTCCAAATTTTGCTTTGCCATCGGGTTTCTAGATTTCTCCTAGCTATCTTGTCAATGACAATATTTTTCATTTGTACTATTTTTGGGGGATGTATTTAGCTAGGATGTATTTATCTAATCTTTGAGGACTCTTGTGATGTTATGCTATGTCATTTGTGTTTCATTGAGATGAGGAGTTTATTCTTTGAGTGTTGGAATTTATTTGGAATGCTAGGTTTGCAAATTGTTTGTTTTGGTGGTGATTTCCTTAGTATTTTCATTGTTGTTCTTTGTTGAGCTCAGATAAATTGATATTTGTTACCACAATCAATTTCTACTTCGTCAAATGGTATGTATATGTTACCTTTCTTTCAACTGATGAATGTAGGTAGTGTTATGATGTTATGGATTTGCTTGGAGTTTGCATTCCTATGCATTTGAGCACTTCGTTGATAGGGTTTCTTGACATTTCCATACTTATGGTTTCCCAAGTAGTTCCTAAGATTGTTCATTTATTTACATCATGAGATAAATTTCTTGTGAGCCATGAATACCCCTAGTAAGGATTTAGCAAGTGAAATGATTGAATCTTAAGCTTGCCTATGTGTCAATGGTGGATTTGTGGGGTTTGATACTTAGGGAATCACCATTTTACCTTAGTTTTCTTTTGAATGGGCCTAGAATTTAAAGAAAATTTGTAGAAGGTTCGTATCAAAATTGCTTCTCAGCCTAGATTCCTAAAGTTTGTGATCAATCCATTAATTTGATTGAAATCATGTGAGAACATCAAGGTTCGGGTTTTCTTTTGATTTTTGGATTTTTCGTTGACCTCAGATTTTCCTGACATTCCTTGACCGCTCTATTTTCCCAAAATGTGTTTCAAATCCAAAATTTTGCATTCTTTGTGCATTTCCTTCAACTTTGGATTTTCCCAAAAATCCTTTGTTCCCTATTTTTTACAAAATTTGTAGAATGTCTCCTCTTTCGCATAAACCCATCCCATGTGGATTTTTCTGGAATTTGATGGAAAGTGAAGGGATATGGAATAACACGACTTGTTAACAAATGATGGTGCATTTTATGATTAATTTATGCTATTTTGAGGTCTCACATATTTTTTCTTGACTGATAATAATCGAATTGAGTTGCTAATAGGTTCTTTCATGTTCAGTCTGTTGGAATTCGTCTAGCTTGAAATTCTCCAAAATTCCTCCCTAGCTTGGATTCCACAGATGGGCCTAAAATTCAAAGTTTAATATGATCATTCTATATGAGGTTTAGTGGTACTTTGCTTATTTGGAGTTCATTTTAATGATTATTTTGATTGATTAACCTTAGTTTCATGTGATCTTTACTATGGTTCCTTTGTCAAGTGTGGGTTGAATCTAGCAAGACAGTGGTTGGGAAGGCTAAGGGTGATATGGAGGGATCTTCAGTATCTAAAGTAGAAAGAATCAAGATAGATGTCAAGAAAACTATCTCAGAGAGAAAAATTACATCTATCTGGTCAAAAGTGTTAGACACAAATGTTGGACTATGGGATTATGAAGAATTCAAGGTTAGAATGGCAGTACAGGATCTTCCTTTAGTGGCCAAAAGAATTTTAAAGTTAGGACTAGCCCATGTGGCTAGATTCACTTCCATAGTGCAATGCTATGAATTATTCTTTGAGTCTGCCAAACATTATGATAGAGATACCCAAAGAATAATTGGTCCCCAATGGAGGATTGTGGAAAATCTGAATTATGTCTCCATAGCCCAAAACTTTGACATGCTAGATAGGTCTCATGTGGTGGCCTTTAAACATGGAAGTATTTAAAAAGTACTATGAAGAGGAGACTGATAAATAATAGTAGCTCATCAATTCCTGGTTGGAAAAACCCAAGTCTCACTATTCTAAATTTCCCAAACAACTATTCAGAGAAAAATTCAAGGAGTATTATGATGCCATCACATTGCTTAGCAAGGTGGTTGGATTAAGGAGTGTAGGTATGTTTGAATGTTGGATGTGCCATGTCATTACAAGGATGGAACATGAGAAGATTAACTATCATTGGGTAGGTGTTATAAGTAAGGTGATTCATGAGAAATTATGCAATGTGCTACAAACCAACACCTTCACCATGACTTCCTACTTAGTCTATGCACTTGAAATATTTCATCCATACAAGGGATTGAGTACCTAGGGAATCTTTTGATAGGATTTAATTTATGAGGTTTACCCTCAATTGCACTTGGGAAGCTCAAGTTGCAGGAGGGTGAATGATGCATTCACCATGCATATCACTAGATTGCTTCAAGGTGCAGAGCATATGATAATTTCAAATAAAGCCAAAGAGCTAATCAAGAAATATGGGGCCTATTTAATATAATTTCCCACCTTCTCATACATTAGGATTGACGGGTGTCAAAGAGCTCCATATATATTTCCAAGGTATCCCACTGATCATATCCTACTTTTGGAGGTCACTAGATAAATATGTGATTTTGATGCTATTGTAAAAAGGGAAAAACATAAGACTGGATTTAGTGGAGACTTCCCTTTGAGGATAGGCACTAGAGAGGAAATCCCTTCCATTAGTTCATCCCAAGCTTCAGAAGAGTAAATGAGTGTTCTTGGTTTATCCTTCCACTCCAAGAGATATAGATTTGACATAACCAGTGAAGCTCAAAAGAAGGCCAGTCAGGAATATAGCCACAAGGTTGATCTGGAAGACCACTATGCCAATTGCAGTGATGAATATGAGGTTAGAAAGAAGAAGTTTTCTTGGATTCTAGTCGAATTAGTCTGATTTTTTAATGTAAAGGAAATTCTAGATCAGATTGAAGATGATGGGGAATTGATTCAAGGCCATGCTTATGAGGTAGTAAAGGATAGTCCAATTCGTGAGATAGATTGGCTGGAAGAAGAAAAGATAGAATTAGGACAGTTGATGGACCCAGTCATCAAGTATAGAAAGCTATGGCTGAAGCATACGATATGGGAATTGGAGAGTGAAGGTGTACAATACACCTAGGATCTGATGGGAGATTTGGATCCTCATTCTACTTTTGAGGAGTCAGCCAAGTAGAATCCTAAGGGTAAGGGCAAGGTGAGCTCCGCTTTCAAAATCAAGATTAAGGATGTTCAAGTAGAGGAAGCCCAATAAACTAAAAAGAAAAGAAAGCCAATTTCCAAGAAAAGGGGATGTACTTGAATGACTAAGAAGCTTGGGAAAGAGGAGACTGAAAGGAAAGATCCTGAGGTCATTGATTCTATGCCAAAAAGGAGAATTTTCAGATTATCATAGAAGAAAAGCTCCAAGGTGGGAGAAGTAGATACACTTGCGGGAAATGTAGAGAGTTCAGGAGAAAAGACATAGGTGTATACAAGGAAGTCAAGGAATCCTTTTCCTATGGATAGTGTACCAAAAGTTGATCCTCCTCTAGTTACTTCTCATGCAAAACAACATGATGATGTCCCTTCTTCCCATGAAGCTCATAGTGAAACAAGTGAATCTAGAGATGCTAAGGATCATCCATATATAGAAGGAGAATAATTTCATGAGGGTGAGCTTTATCGGGCAGACACAGACATAGAAAGAGTAATGCAATATCCCTTGGTTGCATATGAGGATTCACCAGTTAGAATTGAAGAGGTTAGATCTCCTCCAAGAGAAGAAGAATCATTTAAATTTCCATCACCTCTCCACACAGAGGAGCATGTTGAAGAAAAGGAGGATAAGGCCAAGGAGATTCCTGAGAAACAAGATTTTAATGAAGAACTACCTAAGGGTCAGCATGAGGAAGTTAAATAGAGTGAAATACAATTAGAGTCCACTATTCTAGAATGGTTGGATAAAGAAATCAGGAGAAAGCAAGTTGTTGTGGAGGATACCCCACCCAATTGGGATAAGTTACTGGCTAAGATAGGAAAAGATAAAGAAAAGAAGGTTGAGGTTATCTCCAAAATTGAAAGAGATGAGGCAACTAACTGGGTCATCCACATTGCTACTTGTGTCCCGAATAGGAACAAAGATCATGTAATTGGAAAAGATTACAATTTGTTGACCATCAACCTAGGACCCGCCTCCATAGAGAAAGATATTAAAAAATACAAGGGTTCAAGTGTCTCAGTCTTGGGTAGGTTGAGGAAAGAAATAAAGATGAAACATGAGAGGAAGAAAGAGATTGAGGGACTCAAGAAATGTTTATAGGATTTGATGAAACCCTTGCATTCCATTGTCTCCTCATCCTCAACTACAAATCTCTTACCCTAGGAGACCATCACTGAGTTGGAAAGAATGAAGGCTACCACTCGTGCTACAACAAGTTGGTTATAAGGGGTGCAAACCAGAGGAAATTATGCTATCAAGGACATTCTCTCAACTAGAGGAGATGCTATGAGGGTGATAGAATGGTTAAAATTTGTATTAGCTCAAGATAAAGAAGATAGAAACCTCTTGTTTCTAAAAAATAGAACCATCATGAAGTATACTAATGATAAGTTGGTGAATGATGGAATTCTTCCTTCCTCTCGTGATACCGAACCTTGGGAATGGTTTGAGACTTTGCAAATAAGGTAGAAGATTTTAAAGAAGATCTATAAGCAGAGGAGGAAAATTGAGGAAACCTTGACTAGTATTTACAATGGATGCATTTATTTCTTTGAGATCATGATAGGGAGAAGGAAGTTTGCACCTAAACATTTGAACTTGGAATAGTTTAGAAAGTGGTGGAAAGATGTATATTCTCCAGCTGGTGATGATCCTGTTACTAAACATCAGTTAGATGATGCGGCCACTTATGTTGTTGTTATTGATAAATATCAAACCTATAAGGTTGAGTGGGATAAATCTGATGCAGAGGGTCTTGGAATTTGAAAGAAACACAAAGTTCTCAAGGTTTGCAAGACACAATCCCAACCACTCTTCCAGGCACTTTGATGGAGACAAACCTCAATAATGCACCAAATGACTTATTTGCCTTCCTTATGCACCCAAACCCTAGGAACACTCTTCGGAGACCCAAAAAAACTTGTTTTGAATGATTTGAAAGCCCAACCCTTTGACTTAGACACAAAACCAATTTTTCACCTTAACTAGGCTACTAGCTCAACTAGGCCTCTAGCGAAGGATTTTTGACTTTGCACTCAAAATTTCCAAAGGAACCTCCAAAATAATGATTGAACTAGATGTAGTTTGTGATGATACATAACATACTAGATTCTTGATGGCACTTTTTTTGGAGCACACCAATCAAAAATCTATTGTTTCCTCCAATTTAGGCCTAATTAGCCCACTTTTACAAAGTAATCCCCCTTTAAACTTAATCCCCAACCATGAAACTTTCAACAGTCCCTTAAAATGACTCAAAACCAAGGATTCCAAGTTTTTAGGCTTCTATGACACCCCTAACATGCTCAAACACAAAACCCTCACCAAATTGCTCTAAAACTACGACCTCTTGAAAACTAACCTTCCAATCACTTCCAGAACATTCTCATTGACTCTACACCATTAGGAAAACATATTTAGTCTATCATAGCTCAAAAACACACCCCTCATTAAGGAAAATCTTCTGCTACTATACCCTAGCCTCCAACTTCAAGCATTTTCCACAGTCAAATCTTGGTGTACACCATAGTATTCATCTCTCCTGAACATTATTTTGTTAGTCCAGTATGGTACATGTTAAATATGATCCATTTCACAAGATACAGTCATAAAATCCCATGAAATGGATCATTTATCCATGAAAAGCCCTCAAATTAGTGTAATTTATGCATTCTTTTTTAGGACAGTCAATATAAAATGAAAAGAAATTAATTATTACTGCTTTTAGAGCCTTCAATGGTGTTAAAATATGTAAACAAAAACTCTTAAAGAATCCTACTAGACATAACTTCAATACAAATCAAGTATTCATCAGAAGAACACCATAAAATGCAAGAAAACTATATTTTTTAATATTTCCACAAAACAGTTCGTACAGTACTTGCTCCAAACACCCAACCTTCATAAAAATGAATATTTTGGGGTTATATAACCATTCCCCAACTGATCCAACCATTCTTGATTGATTACAATGCATAAATACCTCTAAAACACCTAAAACTCATTTTCCCGCCTAAAGAGGAATTTGAAAATCTGAATTTTCCAACTCTTATTTTATTGATTCCCACAACCTAAAAACTATGGAATCTTTAACATCCAACCTTATTTGACATAATTAAATCATTTTATACCACTCTAAACCCCTAGGACACTATTGGTCCATTTACAATCATTTTTGGTCCTATGGTCCTTATCAGGACCCTTAGGACTTTTGATCTTCCAATTACTCCCATCCATGCCAAATGTCATTATAGGCTTTAATATGTCATAATTGATGTTCTGAGATCCTTGAAAAGTCTTCATGACCCTTGCATCCTCCTGGCTCTTGAAATGTTTCATGAAGTGCTTGGGTGCTCCTGCACCATTCTCCCCAAGAAAGAAAGAGTTCTTGCTCCAAGAAGTATCCAACTTGTTGCTGCTATAATACTCCTTGTTCCTGTATGTTTGCACCTTTTGATTACTAAGCATGAAATCTCCCAAAGTTACCTTCTTCCTTTTCTTCCAACCTGCATTCATGTCACTCAACATGTTAGTGTCAAAAAACTTTTTTGTTTGTCCTTTTTACTGCTTGAACTCAGTCTAATTTTGTGCCCTGTTTCTGCCTCTATTCCCTTGATTTCCTTGTGAAAAGATACCATCACCATCACGCTCAATTATAGGGAATTCAATTCCTCCAACCTTGATACTGTCCAAAACCCACAAATTCTAATTTTTAGGATTGTCTCCTTCACAACCCTACTGCAACTTGTCTTTTTTAGCCTACCAATGTCTTCCCCTATTTTACCCTGCTTATTTACCTACAAATGCTTCTAAAAAAAAATCATAAAAATTTCATTTGACTGCTCCAAAGGCAAAGGAACTAACTTGTATCTAACTGCATCCTTATGCACCAAATATGTGTTGCGAAAACCATCATGCAATGTCCTTCTAGCATACTGCCATGGTCTCCCTAAGATGATATGACCACAAGTCATTGGAATGATATCACAAAGCACCCTATCATTTTATGATCTAATTGAGAAATCTACATAAGCCCTCTTACAAATCTCTACATGTTGTCCTTGAGTTACCCAAGTGGCCTTATAGGGAGTAGGGTGATCAAAAATTTCAATCCCTAGCTTGGTTATCATATCAAGTGAAACTAAGTTGCTATGTGACCCTAAATCTATGAGCAATCTGCAGATCTTACCATGACTGAGATAATTTGTTTTGAAAATAGTTACCTTTGGCTCTTGATGAAGTCTTTCTCCTTGCTTGATCATAAGAAACTCACCATCAGTCACAGGGTCTACCATAATTTTTTTGGATTCCTCCTTCTTGTCTTCTTCTTCTTGTACCAAGTTAGCTCTCCTTTCTCTACCCCTATCAACTTGTTCCCATTTAAGACACTTGAAGGAAGGATTCCCTGGTTCATTGCAATTGAAGCACCTACCTATGAATGGTCCTCTACCTTGTCCAAATCTGCCTCCTCCTCTAGGAGTGTATCCACCTCTTTGATCAGAAAATATCTCTTTGCCTTTGTCATTGCTGCTCTTGTCATTACTGCCTTCTCCTTATTCTCTATTACCTCTACCCCTATTTGAACTACCTCCTCTTCCACCATTGCTTGATCTTTCTTTCTTCCTTTTCACCTTTTCCTCAGCTCTAATGGCCAATTGAAAACATTCTCCTAATGTCCTTGGCAATTGCAAACCAATCTCATCTTGTAGATTGTACCTCAAGCCATTGATATACCTGGCTATTTTCTTATCCTCTTCCTCATAATATCCTCTAATACTAAGCTTGTGAAATTGCTCAGTATAGGACATAACATCCAAGTCCTTTTGCTTTAAATTCTGCCTCATCCTCTTCACATGAATTGTATAATCAGATGGTAGGAACTGCTCTTTGACCAAACTCTTCATCCTAGCCCATGTAGAGTATTTTTCCAATCCTCTAGCCATCCTATCATTCTAAAAACTAGTCCACCATGTCAGTGTTGTACCTCTCAACTTGGTTTTGGCAAACTTAACCTTCCTCTCTTCATCCATATCCTCAAACTCAAAGTAGTTTTCTAAGGCATCAAGCCATCCCAACAACTCTTCACTATCCATCTTCCCTTGATAGATAGGAAAGTCTATATGACTCTTCCCTCCATGACCTTGTACTACTTTCAACAACTTCACTAACCTCCTTTCCTCAGGGTCTTTTGTCTCATCTGTTGCTTGTTCTTGATTTACCCTCCCATGCTCTTCATCTTCATCATTGTTTTCTTGGTCTTCTTGGTCTTCTCTTCTCCTACTCGTCTCAAGGTTATTTATCCTTGCTTGCATGGTATCTCTCTCCCTTCTCCATTTCCTTTCTTCCCTTGCTTTGGCCTGCTCTCTTGTTACTTCTTGTTCCCTTCTTTCTCTTCTCTCCCTTTCCAAGATTTCCTTCAACTCTTCCAACTCTCTTGCCAATTGGTTTTTTGATGCCATTGTTGTTTCTTCAATCCCTAAAGGACCTACTCACTGCTCTGATACCACTTTGATGTAGAGGGTCTAGGACTTTGAAAGAAACACAAAGTTCTCAAGGTTTGCAAGACATAATCCCAACCACTCTTCCAGGCACTCTGATGGAGACAAACCTCAATAATGCACCAAATGACTTATTTTCCTTCCTTATGGACCCAAACCCTAGGAACACTCTTAGGAGACCCAAAAAAACTTGTTTTGAATGATTTCAAAGCCCAACCCTTTGACTTAGACACAAAACCAATTTTTCACCTTAACTAGGCTACTAGCCCAACTAGGCCTCTAGCGAAGGATTTTTGACTTTGCACTCAAAATTTCCAAAGGAACCTCCAAAATAATGATTGAAATAGATGTGGTTTGTGATGATACATAACATACTAGATTCTTGATGGCACTTGTTTTGGAGCACACCAATCAAAAATCTGTTGTTTCCTCCAATTTAGGCCTAATTAGCCCACTTTTACAAAGTAACCCCCCTTTAAACTTAACCCCTGACCATGAAACTTTCAAAAGTCACTTAAAATGACTCAAAACCAAGTATTCAAAGTTTTTAGGCTTCTATGACACCCCTAACATGCTCAAACACAAAACCCTCACCAAATTGCTCTAAAACTAGGGCCTCTTGAAAACTAACCTTCCAATCACTTCCAGAACTTGCTCATTGACTCTACACCATTAGGAAAAAATATTTATTCTATCCCAACTCAAAAACACACCCCTCATTAAAGCAGATCTTCTGCTGCTATACCCTAGCCTCCAACTTCAAGCACTTTCCACAGTCAAATCTTGGTGTACACCATAGTATTCATCTCTCCTGCACATTATTTTGTTATTCCAGTATGGTGCATGTTAAATATGATCCATTTCACAAGATACAGTCATAAAATCCCATGAAATGGATCATTTATCCATGAAAAACCCTCAAACTAGTGTAATTTCTGTGTTCTTTTTTAGGATAGTCAATATAAAATGCAAAGAAATTAATTATTACTGCTTTCAGAGCCTTCAATGATGTTAAAATATGTAAAAAAAAACTCCTAAAGCATCCTACTAGACATAACTTCAATATAAATCAAGTATTCATCAAAAGAACACCATAAAATGCAAGAAAACTATGTTTTTCAATATTTCCACAAAACAGTCCGTACAGTACTTGCTCCAAATGCCCAACCTTCATACAAATTAATATTTTGGGGTTATAGAACCATTCTCCAACTGATCCAACCATTCTTGATTGATTAAAATGCATAATTACCTCTAAAACACCTAATACTCATTTTCCCGCCTAAAGTGGAATTTGAAAATCTGAATTTTCCAACTCTTATTTTATTGATTCCTACAACCTAAAAACTATTGAATCTTTAACATCCAACCTTATTTGACATAATTAAATCATTGTATACCTCTCTAAACCCCTAGGACACTATTGGTCCATTTACAATCATTTTTGGTCCTATGGTCCTTATCAGGACCCTTAGGACTTTTGATCTTCCAATTACTCCCATCCATGCCAAATGCCATTATAGGCTTCAATATGCAATAATTGATTTTTTGAGATCCTTGAAAATTCTTCATGACCCCTACATCCTCTTGGATCTTCAAATGTTTCATGAAGTGCTTGGGTGCTCCTGCACCAAAGTCGGTGGAATACATGGTAGCAACAGATGCCTATAAAGAAGCAGAATACATGGCAGCAACACATGCCTGTAAAGAAGCAATTTGGCTAAAACATTTGTGTTCTAAAATGCCCAACAATTTACTGTGATAGTCAGAGTGCTATATTTTTGGCAAAGAATCCTACTTTCCATGCTAGGACAAAACATATAGATGTACAATATCATTTTGTATGAGATATGGTGGAGGATGGAAATGTCTCTTTAGAAAAAGTGGATACTCTGGAGAATGTTGTAGATGCATTGACGAAGCCAGTGAGCATAGTCAAGTTTAGGTGGTACTCCAGTTCGATGGGACTCAGTGCCCATGAATTTCAGTAGTTTTGTTGTGCTCTGAAGGTGCTTGTGTGATCTTTGTCAAGTGGGAGATTGTTGAAATATTGTGCCTAAATCTCATAGGTTGAAACCTCTGAAAGAGCCAAGTTAGTGTGACATCCTTATTGTCTGGCCAACTAGCAGCTATGGAACCTTGTGAAATGTTCAGGCCACTGAAACCTTGTTACTGTCATGCTGACTAAAGCTATCGCTATGACTCGTTGTGTTCAGTGTAACCCTTTGCCAAGTGGGTTGGTCTAGCCGACGGTTTCATTCCTAGTAGATTTCGGGAAGACTCATGGTGACTACAGTTATCAGGTTGACTCCTGAGAAAAGGTGGTCTCGGGGTAACATGGAGGCTTCGGTAAGAACTCTCAGCGATGGATGAAGTCTCACCAATGGTAGGAAATTTTAGAGTAACATGCTTGTCTTGGTATGATCTCTTGGAAAATAGTGATAGTCTCGCTGATGGGAATACTAGTGTCGATGTCACTTTTGAACATTAGCATGATCTCTTGGTGAAAGCGGTAGTATCACTAACTATTATGAGCTCAGTATGATGTCTCACTGAAAGCAGTAGTCTTGCCGATTGCACTACATGTGGGGATGGTTGGTATGAAGTTTAGGCGATATGACTTGTCTCACCTATAGTTTTACTTGATGAATATTAGTATGGCATAAAGATCTATGAGACTCTTGGTGATAGGATAACTCTTGCCTATTGAGATTCACATGATGGTTTTGCATTCAGTATAATGTCTTACTAAATGTGATGACTCTTGCCAATATCGACGGTTGGGATTTGTGGCATCGAAGAGACATGGCTAGTGTCTCATCGACATGTGAACATAGTTTGAATTATTTGACCGATTGAGAGACTATCCTATGTGGTGTGACTTTGACCAATTAAGGAGTAGAATGGGAACCGCTAGTAGTTGAACTATTACGACCATTTTTGTGAGGAAGTTCGATAGACAGGGATGACATGGATATACTCTAAGATCAAAGATGATGTTAGGTTTGACGAATGGTTGGATGATTAGTTCAATGATCAGTTTGATGAGTGATCAGTGTGAATTCAATTCTAAGAGCATTGTATCTTGAATTTTTTGTACAAGGTTGATCATTGTGTATGCTGTTGTAAATTGACATTAGAGAGTGAAGCTTGTACTCTATATGTAATTTAATTAGTGTAATACAAAGGAGTTTTTCTTGGTGTGGTGGGTTTTTCTCCGGTAAGGGTTTTCCCACATAAATATGGTGTTCATGTGTGTATGTTAATTTCTCTGTTTCTATTATTTCTACTATTTATTTCAAGTGTATCTTAATTGGACTATAATTGAAAATCTAAAAACACCTCTGCATTCTTCCCTAAGGTTTTGATGTTAGGAGATTTGTTTCCACACCTTAGCTTTCCTTAGATCATATAGTCTATAAAAGTGCATGTGGGTACCAGAAACTTCATCTAGGGACCTCCACCAATGGATTTCCTAGCTAATAACCCATCTCCATTGAGTTTCTCCAATTACAATGTCATGCCCAAGAACCCTTAGCAATTTTCTTCAAAGTTCCATGTCAATGATCCCAATAGAACTTTTCAGGAACATATCATGATCTTTTAGACTAGCCTTAAGGATAGGGGAATCAATCATGAGTATGTAGGATTTAGACACTTTCCATATTCCTTAGAAGAAGATGCATTTTGTTGGTACAATCATTTTCCCGTTGGGTCTATCCAACATTGGACTAAACTAGAGACTACATTTCTATAGAATTTTAGGATTCCCATTAGTCGCAATGAGCTCTATTGTCAATTCACTAATGTTAAAAGAGAAGTCAATGAGCCTATAGGGTCCTTCAACAATAGGTTTCATCATGCCTATACTAGACTGCATGCCCCCTATGCTATTGACTATGCCACTACTTTAGAATTCTATTATGAGGCTCTTGACAGTCTCATAGCCACCTTCATGAAATGGAGGAACAACCCTCCTAATACCCTACTTGATGCATATGCAGAGGCTATGAAGGCTAACACTACCTTAAGACAACATTTTTCTAGACCTTTGATGCAAACCCAAGGTGGAAATCAACTTGAAATGACAAATAACATATGGTCAACCCAAATTTCAAAGCAAATCAAAATAACTTCACAAATCCACTTGTTAGATGCATTCTTTCCTCCAACATAGCCAAACAACTTCAAGGGACTTTTTACCCAACTTTCCCAAAATACTTTCCAAATAAATAATGGATTTATACACCCATTAATGACTTACACAACATACTTCAATATCATATATAACTTGTTTAGACCAGTTTAGACTTCCAATACACTCACCATGGAAAAAATAAGGAAAATAGGTCAATTTAACAAAGGAAGTACCCTTCAAACTTATCCAATCACATTGAAACCTTGGGGAAGCAAATTAAGTGTCCCAAAACCACAAAATACACAATTGGTTTGCACTTGTATGGCCAGAAACACTCCCAACTCAAAAAACCTCCTTTTCTAATGCAAAAACAAGGGTTTTGTCAAAATCTTCATTCCCAGACTTGAATAAACAAATAAATGGTCCAAAAACCTTTCATAGGGTCTGCCCTAACATTTTAAATACTTAAAAAATCAACTCCATCAATAATTCATTGAAAAACACTTCAAAACCATCACTTTTCAAGGGAAAAATTGCATTTTCAGCCCTAAGGCATCACATATTCACCACAAAAATGATTTATTTTGATGAAATATTAATTGGAACATCTAACCTAAGAAATTTTGAACTAATCCACTAAGTTACAAGAGGAAATAGTGGATGGATTGGTCAAAATCTCATTTTTTTGCCTTCAAAGCCCTTAATGCAAGGAAAATAGGGTACTTGCAACAAATTTTGAATTTCTCTCACAAAACAATGAATGAGAACTCCAAATCAAAATAATATGAAATTAAACACATATAAACATGTTCAATGAAGTTTTTAGAGCATTATGAGACTGTACAAGTCCGTACAACGGTAAAGAATTCTGGAAAATAGTGGAAAAACACATAAAATGCACCAAAAAACATGGTATTCTTGTTGTGTGAGTTTTTTACACATCCATCCACCTTTATTAGAGCCTTAGAAGGCCTATTATATAATTTACAATCCATAACCAACTTGCACCTAATCACCCTTTAAATGACACTAATTTTGCAAATCAACACAAATTTGACAACATTTGCAATATTTTGCATTTTTGCAATTATTGAACTTTTAAGACTCTAAATTCCTTTAGAAACCTTAAATATGGTCATTTAGACCTTATTTAACCCTTATTAAGACTTCTAGACTCAAAACAACAAAATCCCTTGATTTACCCAATTTGACATCTTTGACAATTTTGACAAATTTTCAAGTTTTCACACATTTTGCAATGTCTTCATGGAACAAAGATGAAATCACATTAAAATGACCTTATAAATTTTTTTAAATCCTATTATTGACACCACAAGGTGTTGGTGTGCCTACACCAACCTTTACCATCATTAGGACCCACTACTCACCCTGGACAAGTCCTAGCTCTCAACCAGGCTCTCACTAATCATACTCCCATCATGAATCTAGTTCCTCATTTGCCTCTTGTCCCTCACCCAGGTCCTTTAGTGAGTTAGATGAAACCTACAGTTATTTATCCCCATCAAAGTGAAAATTAGCCTCTTCATCCATAATCTCATGCTAGCTATTCCCCATGTTTGCAAAATTCTAATGTTTTGAACCAATCATTAAATACCAACACTGTAGTAGGATATCCTCAGAATAATTCCAATCAACCTCCATATAGGAATCCTGACCAGGAAATACTGGATGAGCTAACTAAGCCAGTAAATAAGCTAAATATGGAGGTGACTTAATTGAGGAACTAGAACAATCAACTTCAAGCTACTCAAAGAGGTATGCAATCTAATTATAGCAGAGAAAATTGTGAAAATCAACAAGGAAAGAACTTTGATAGGGGATATAACAATGAAAGAGGATATAATTAATAAAGAAAGAGGATATAATAATAGGGGAAAAACTTATGATAAAGGACAATCCTCAAGCCAAAATTTTGATAGAGGTCAAGCTATTAGACAAATTTTTGACGGAAGACAACCACCCAGGAAAAATAAGACTTGGAACATGAGGCCTAACAATGGAGGAGTCTCCAGCCCATTGGATCAACTTGTCAACCAACCAGTCAATCAACCAGTTAATCAAGAGAAGCCTCCTAGTGGTGTGTATTTTAAAGGGGTTGTTTTATTAGGATGGTGTAAACTTCACAAAATAAGTTAGCATTCCAAGTTAGATTGTCTAGAGTTCCAAACAATAGCCTCAATCTTTCAGTATGAAGTGGAGAAAAATTCAAGTGGTTAGGAAATGGTACCCTCTACTCCTTATGATCCATCAGTGTTAGTCCTGAATTATGCCCCTTTTCAACAAAGCAAATACAATGTGCTTGAGGATGAATTAGACCAGCTCAAGGAAGAAGCAAATCAAGTATGTAATGGAAATGAGATTTCATAGTTATTTGATGAGAATCCAGTGAATGAAAATGCCCCCTTGGATGAAGAATAAGCTTATGTTGAAGAAGTGTAGACCTTCCAGAGACCTACCAAGAAGTATGACTTAAGAGACATTTCACATATACATCCACAAGATGGAGGTCCCTTCACCACTTCCATCCCTCCAAAAAACTTCACCATACCTCCAAATCCCAATGCAAGTAGTAATCTATCGTATCCTCATGTGTTAAAGCAATATCTATCAAAGGAGGGATAAGCACAAGTTGACATGTCAAAAGGAAGGAATGTTGAAGCAAGCAAAGACAGGGTGATAGACTATCCAAAAGAGACTCTTGTTGATCTAAGTGAAGAACAATTGGTCATATATGTTGTAGAACTCAAGAACCTTAAGGTAAGTCTCTCTAAATTTGAGTTATTAAGAGTTCCAAGCATTAGGATTCTATTCCTAGGAGCTTATAATGCAAATTTTGTATCACAAGATAGATTAGTTAGTGGAAGTGTCAATAAAACATCTAGTTCTCAATCGATGGGAAGGTAGAATTAGACTCATAATCAAGTTCATGTGCCTCCTGGAGATAAGGGAAAAGAGAAAGATAAAACCTAGGTTGCTCAAGTAGATACTCCCTTAACTCTATTTCAATAGAAAATAGAGATTCCTCCATTCCTGATTTCGTATATTTGGTAAGCACTTGCATAATTTCTTGTTAGATTCTAGTGCTTCCACCAATATAATGCCATATGTTTTTTGTAGAGATTTAGGCATTACTCCTGCTGATTCCCAAAATAAAGTTACCCAATTGGATAGAACTATAATTAACGTTGTAGGGGAATTAAACATGATTCATATGTAGGTTGCTTCTGACCCTAGAATCTAATAAGTCATCAATATGCAAGTGGAAGATATACCCGATGCTTATGGTTTGATCCTAGGAAGAGACTTTACTAGGGACTTGAATGGATATGTATCAATTGAAAACTCTCATACGTGGCTTCCTTGGAAGGGAGTGTGAAACCATATTAGAATTGAAAGAGAACCTAGGATGAAATATATGATTATCGAATATCAAAATACCTCCAATGAAATTCTGATATCGGAAGTAAGTATGGGTAATTATGTGCTTGTAGCCTCTTTTGAGGAATTAGATGTAAAGGAAGTCCTTATATTCCACACAATTCCTATTGACCTTACAAACAAATCCAATAGTACTAGAACCTTAGTGGAACCAATTGACAATGAAGATGATCTTGAAGATAATCAACTCAGTTTACTAGATAATTTCAATGAATTCATTCATAAATGCATTGAGGATCAGGTTCAGATGGGTAGGAAGATGAATTTCAAAGATTTTCTTTCACCTAATTGGTGCAGGGTCCAATGCCTCTCACTCTAAGCTATATTGTTGCTTATGCCAGACTACAGTGGAACAAATACAAAAGCATATCAACCCCACTCCAGTAGTTAAATTTGATATCTAGAATATTCAAGAAGACCTTAAGGAGAAGAAAGTGATGCTTTCTAAAGAACCTTCAAGTAGCAATAGTGCTAGAGATACAACTAGGAAATCTGCAATTGTTGGTTGTTGGACTTTAAGGTTTGATGGATCCAAATCAAAGCAAGGAGCTAGAGCAGGATTTGAGCTAATTATTCCAAGAGGTAAAACATTCTTCGCTGCTCATAGGACTCAATTTCATTGTATGAATAATGTAGTAGAATATGAAGCTTTGGTTCATGGGTTGTTAATGGCATTAAAGAAAAAGGTTAAGGTCCTGCAAGTTTTTTGGGATTCTGAGTTAGTAGTCAAGCAAGTTAGAAGATAATACTCTTGTCATGATAGAAGAATGACTAATTGTAGACATAGAGTATGGGAACATATTGAAGGATTTGATTCCTTCAACATTCAGTTGATACCACGAAGTAAAAATCAAATATTTGACTCCCTTTCTCAAGCAGCTAGTACGTTGCAACCTTTGTCCCTTTCCGGATTGAAGAAGTTTATAGTGGAACTAACTCTAGTGCCTTGAGTACCTAAAAATGTCACCAACTTATAGGTATTTGAAGATGATAAGCATATTCTATATTTTATCACAAGCACGGATGTTTTTTCTTCTCAAATTATTGATGAAACTAAACCTCAAGAAGCATAAATGGATTTGGAAGGAGTAATCAATTTGAAGACTAATACTATTCCTAGAGGAATGGTATAGTTAGAGAGTATTTTTTATTTAGATAAAGTTAGGGATCAAGAACAAGATGCCAAGAAGGATTCTATCAGTGGATAGTGTGAAACATATATATGGGAACTAATGAGGATGTCAAGAATGTGTTCATTAGTAAAGTGTGCACTCTAGAAGAGAGGAAAGTAATAATGATGCATTACATAGACATCTAGATGTGATAACCTAGAGTTATGAAGACTTGAAGACTTATGATACATCAATTATAACTCATACTATCCCTCTGAAGCCAAGAGAAAAACCTTTCAAGCAAAGGAAAAGACCAATCAATGCTCTACTGGAACCCATAATTCAAAAGGAAGTGCATAAACTATTGTCTGCAAGAATTATATTCCTAGTCAGACATTCAACTTGTGTTGCAAACTTGGTTCTAGTGTGAAATAAAAATGGTGAAATTATATTGTGTCTAGATTTTAGAAATCTTAACAAAGCATAAGAAAAGGATAATTATCTAGTGCCTTCATTGGATGAGGTACTTTAGATTGTCAATGGTTCTCAAATGATGTCTTTCCTAGATGGATAATATGGGTACAACTAGGTCATGGTGTAGTATGAGGATAGGCATAAGACTACTTTCACCACAAAGTGGGGAACTTTTTCCTATAGAAGAATGCCCTTTTGTTTGATTAATGTTGGAGCTACATTTCAGAGGGCTATGGGCATTGATTTTAAACATATAATTGGAAAATGCATAATAATTTACATGGATGACCAAAATGTATTTTCTAAGAAGAGAGGAGACCACATAATAGACTTGTGCAAAGTTTTTTAGAAGTGAAGGGAGTTTGGAATATCCCTTAATCTGAATAAATGCATCTTTGGAGTGATAGAAGGAAAGTTTTTGGGGCATGTTATCTCTAAGAAAGGAATTTCAATTGATCGAGAATGAGTGGGAGCTATACTCAAGATCTCACCACCTACTAGCAAGAAAGAAATGAAGTCATTCTTTGGAAAGATCAACTTTGTGAGGAATTTCATCACTGGGATCACAAAAATAGTCAAGCCATTGAATGCAATGTTGAAGTGGGAAGCCAAGGTTAAATGGAGTGGAGGAAAAAGAGGCCTTTGCAGAAATTAAAAGAGTTATCGTTCAGGCTCCAGTTCTGGTAAGTCCTAATTATGAGAAACCATTTTACATATATTCATTTTCTTTTGATCATTCTTGTGCTGGCATGTTGACCCAAAAGTGTAACGAAGGGAATGAACACCCTATAGCATTTATGAGTGCACCACTAAAAGATGCAAAATTGAGATATCCAAGTGTGGAGAAATAGGCCTATGCCTTGGTTAGAGCTGTAAAGAAGTTTAGACATTATATTCTCAGAAACAAGGTGTTTGCAATAGTCCCTAACCCTACAGTTAAACTACTATTGATGCAAAATGAGCTAGGGGAATGCGGAGTGAAATGGGTAACAATGTTGCAAGAATATGACATTGAAATTCAACCCATGAAGTTGGTAAGAGGACAAGGGCTTACAAGAACTATGGCAAAAATGGGCCCTGATCTTACAGTCCAACATTATAATATTAAAGATGTTTCTCCAGGGGGCTAGTATGATGATATCATTCACTATCTATTGAATCAAAGGTGTCCTAACCATCTCAATGCAATATAGAGGATAGCTCTAAATTTGAAGAGTGATGGTTTCATGCTAAAAGGAGTTGTTATATATAAAAGAAATCATGAAGGCATATGCTTACGGTGCTTAGGACAACAAGAGGTTGAAAAGGTCATGGCTGAATTTCATGATAGATATGGTACTGGCCATGGATCTGCACATTCTACTATAAACCAGATTCTAAGGGCTAGTTATTATTGGCCTACACTATTCAAGTATACATGCAGTCATGTTAGAACTTGCCATTTATGCCAGACTATAGCAACCAGGGAGAAGTATGCAGCTCTTCTACTCCAACCGGTCCTCGAGGTAAAACCTTTTGCATAGTGGGGGATGGACTTCATTGGTCCCATCAATCCACCTTCTTCTAATATTCATAGGTATATTCTCACCATTACTGATTATTTTACATGATGGACTAAAGCTCTTGCATGCAAGTAGTGTACTTCTGAAGTAGTAATCGAGTTCATTGAATCAAGTATTATCAATCACTTTGGATTTCCTTAATCTTTAGTTTGTGATAATGGTCTTGCATTTGCATCTTTGAAATTTTCCAATTGGTCCTTTGATCATGAATCATAATAAATTTTGCATCCAATTATTATCCACAAGGTAATGGGTTGGCTTAGTCTTCCAATAAAAACCTCCTAACAGTCATTCGTAAGTTAGTAGAGAAGAATCCTAAGGATTGGTACACTCAACTTATATTTTCCTTGTGGGTAGATCACACTAGACAGAAGACTTCCTTAGGGACTTCCACTTATCACCTTGTGTATGGCCTAGAATTGGTATTCCTAATCCAATTGAGGATCCCCACTTTACAATTCATTAATCAGTATTATGACGAAGAAAACAGGTGTGAGGCTCACCTATAAGAACTGTTACACCTTGAAGAGAAAAGAGACAAAGCCTTAGAGAACTTTTCCAAACATCAAGGTGTAGTTAAAAGATGGTTTGATAGAAGAGCCAAGGTAAAAGCCTTTCAGATTTCTGACTTGGTTCTCTATTGGGATAAAGCCCATAACCATAAGGGAGAGCATGGTAAATTTGAAAAACTTTGGCTTGGACCTTATTAGATTTTAGAGATCCTAGGTGATAATGCTTTCTATTTGAAAACTCTCACTGGGAAGGATATCCCACTACCTGTCAATGGGTAGTACTTAAAGCATTATTTCCAATCTTGAGCTGTTTGCAGCTCTTTCCTTGTATATAGTTAGATTAGGGTTTTATTTTTGTTTTGTTTTGTTTTGTTTTTTCTGGCTAGAATAGGTTTTCCTTTCTTCTTTTCTTTGGTTTGTTTGGTTAGTTTAGGTTTTCTTTTGGTTTTTTATTTTTGCTTTGCTCTTGTTTTCGGGTTCTCTCATTTTCTCCTGGGTGTGTTGCACCCGTATGACAAATATACGTTTATCTGGGACTATTTTGAGTATTTTATTGATGAAATTTTATCTAGTGTTTTGAATGGATGGTTGAGGTCTTTTTTATCATCAAACAGTCTAAATGTTCAATTTAAGGATGATGGGTCACTGGTTTGATTTGAATTTGAAGTATTCTAAAATCTTATATTTTTCATACATCTTAAGTATCTTGAGGTTGCGGTAGAATCCTTGCAAGGTCTTGTCGTGTGAAAAATATTATTTCTACTTTAGCGCCACTATGGTTCTTAGCCCTGAGTGTGAACTTCACTATTCATAGGTTCAAATAAAAAAAGTGAAAATAAAAGGAATGTTGAAAATAGAAAAAGATAAAATGTTGAAAATCAAAAGAATGAATTCAACTTATCAGGGGTATCCAAATATCTCTATCAGGGCTATGGACGCCTAGCTAGAAATAGAGCTATGTTCAGGAGAGTCACAATAATAACCTCATTGAGGCTATAGACACTTGACTGGAAATGAGGCTCTATCCAGGTTTCTTTAAAAGCTAGAATCTTTATGTAGCCTATCTTGATTGAGCCTGGTTTGTGCAATAGCTCAAGGAGGGAAATGAACTCATGTGCACACACTTGGATTTTTAGTTTATGGAAGGTTCAGTCTACCGTTGATTTTGATTCTTTAATTTGTGCATTTTGATTTGTTTTTTCTGATAATGAGATTGAAATTAGAGATTATTGATTCTTGTTTATCATCGAAATTCTCTGGAGCATTTCCCCAATAGAGTCGCCATTTGTTGTTTAGTTTTTGCACACACCCCCTGTTGAAAGTAAGGACCCTCTTTCGCTTTGATTTTTGATGTTTTGGCTCTTTGATTTTGAGTATTTATCTTGCTTTGGAATGAGCCTAAATGTTTATCTTTCTTTCCTAAGTGATTCCCCTAAATTACACATTGAAAACCTTAGGTTCTGGGAAAAGTTTGGGTTTTCTTCCTAGTTCGGGATTTTCCACCCCAATCGGATTTTTCTAAATTTCCCTCTCCCATTAGGTTTTCAGATTTCTACTAGATGTCTTGTTAGCGACATTAATTTTCATTCATACTATTTGTGGGGGATATATTTAGCTAATATTTGAGGACTCTTGTACCATTTTGTTGTAGCATTTGTGTTCCATTGAGCTAAGGAGTTTATTCTTTGAGTGCTAAACTTGATTTGGAATGCTAGGTTTGCAAATTGTTTGTTTTGGTGGTGATTTCCTTGCAATTTTTGTTGTTGTTCTTTGTTGAGCTCTGATAAATTGGTATTTGTTGCCACAAACAATTTCTACTTTGTCAAATGGTATATGTGTGTTAGGTTTCTTTCGATTGATGAATGTATGCATTGTTTTAGCATTATGGATTTTCTTGGAGTTTGAGTTCCTTTGTGTTTAAGCACTTCATGGCTAGGGTTTCTTGAAATTTCCTTACTTATGGTCTCCCAAGTAGTTTTTAAAAAATTTCATTTATTTGCATCATGAGATAACTTTCTTGTGGTCTATGAATAGCCCTAGTAAGGATTTAGCAAGTGAAATGATTGAATCCCAAGCTTTCCTATGCGTAAATGAAAGATTTGTGGGGTTTGATACTTAGGGCATCACCATTTTACCTTAGTTTTCTTTTGAATGGGCCTAGAATTTAAAGAATATATGTAGAAGGTCTGTATCAAAATGGAAAGTGAAGGAATATGGAATAACATGACTCATTAACAAATGATGGTGCATTTTATGATTGATTTATGCTATTTTGAGATCTCACATGTTGTTTCTTGATTGATAATGATCAAATTGAGTTGCTAATAGGTGTTTTCATGTTTAGTATGCTGGAATCCATCTGGCCTAGAATTATTTGAAATTCCTCC
>VDFB02086081.1:136848231-136860100 GCA_007258455.2 Sequoia sempervirens | reverse complement strand
AAGGCATTCAAGAACCAATACAATTTCATGAAAATCCTAGACATCAAGGTCTTGGCTATTCCTCAGTCAGAGAATCTAATGATGTTAGTGGTACCTCCTCAATATTGGGGGAAAATTTATTTGATACAAGCATCAAAATAAGTGCCATGAGTAATCCTTGTCATAAGATTGTTGCCAACACTCCTTCTATCCATACCATAAACTGTCATTCCCAATGTCCTAAACCTTCCATTTGGAACCAACAAAAACAACAGTCTTACAAGTCAAAAGTTCAAAATCAAATGTCAAAGGCCATTGAATCAAAAAAAAATCCAAGTGGACAAATGAAGTTAAAATGGATCCCAAAGAAAAATCAATCAAGCAAAGAAAATACATCAAATCCAAAATTCAATCAAAATGTGGAGCCACAAGAAAAGATGACTCCCACATATAATAAATGTCCACCTCCTTCAAAATTCTCATCAAGCAAGGCATCTAAAATTGTTGGTTCCAAATACTATCCCAATCAAAATTGAAAACTCTATCACCCACCCTCCCAAGTTTGGAAAATAAAAAGTGATTCATCCAAATGTCCACACAAGTCTTCCACATCTACCATCAAAAGTCATAATCCTACATCTTGCCTAAAGTCTAAAAATCCCATGTCAAAAATCCATTGCATCATGGAAACAACTCTTTATCACAAGGAATCTCATGGCACTTTATCGCAATGTGTGTATTCTGACAAGGCCAACTCTAGTATCAAAAAGGACCATAATGACATCAATCAGTTGTATGCAAGCACTATGATCTTGACAAGGAAACTACTTCAAAAAAATCATTATTGGGATATCATGGCACCAGTCTCTACATTAGCACTGTCAATGGATTTAGGACATTTAATGATCAACTAAAATTTCAAGGCCATTCAGAAATATCAAAAACATAAAAAAATTGAAAAAAAAATAGTAAAGAGAAAAATTTCGTCCAGTAGTGAAAACCATTTTATGGCATTTTGGATAAGTACCACATGATGAAAACCTAGCAAACATGCGTCATGTGTAAGGAAAATTATCTATGTGGACCATTACACTTGGGGGAAAGTCATCTCATATGCCATACTCTTCCCATGACATTTCCTTATAACATTTCCATTTATCCATCTAAGCATTGGCCTTTCCATCCTTTGATCTTGATAATGACTGGTGTACAAACATAAATCATGCTTTGGGAAGCCTCTTGATATGTCTATCCTTTGGTCATATACTCATCATGAAACATCATGCCATTGCCTTCATAGCATTATCTAGACCTATATTATTCCTATGTGACATATTCCTTGAATGATCATATGACAATTCCTCTAGTCTCATGTCCCCTATCTTTTATCAAATTTCACCTATCATCCTTTCATGTTTGTCACCTATCTTGATTTTCCCTTGTCAAATGCTCTAAGGATACTCCATCATGCCATTCAGTCTTGAAAAGATGTAATTCCAAATGCAACCTCCCATGTCAAACAATGTCATCATCATCATCACCTGTCAATTGGTATTCAACTTGACTAAGGGAAAAATCATGTTTGTCCTTGACATCATTCACATGCATAAAATGTCAAAAAGCCAAAAAATTCATTAAATTTCAAAAAGTCAAAAAAATAATCAAAACATTTCAAAAATCCAAACAAATCATAAAATGTCAAAAAGCCAAAAAAATCATAAATAATCAAAAGCCAAAATCATAAAATTTCAAAAATCCAAAAATCATAAAATATCAAAGCCAAAAAAAAAAATCAAAAATTTCAAAGATCCAAACAAATCATAAAATTTCAAAAGACAAACAAAAAAAATAAAAACTCATAAAATGTCAAAAATCCCAAAAAAAGTCATATATGTCAAAAGTCCAAAAAAGTCAAAATATCTGAAAAACACAAAAAACATCCAAATAACTCTCAAAATCCCAAAATCATGAGTCAACATTCATCACGTTAGTCAAATAAGGCAAACATAGTAACATTGGCCAAATAAGTCAAACAATGTCAATCTCCTCATACAAAGTCAGCTTTCATTAGACATAGTCACACTCAAACACAAGATAGTCATCAAAATGTTTGCATTCAAATCACAATCCAATAGACATTATAGTCCAATCTGTCATTAAGTTAAACTCAGGCAACATAGTCCAGTCGATCATCTAGTCACATTAGTCAAATTGCCAAAACAATGTCGATCTCGCCACTCTTTGGTCCTCTCCAAGATGTGTCCTTCTTGGACTTGGATCTCATTAAACTGTCATTTGTCTTTTCAGGATGTGTCCTTCCTAACCTTATGCACCATCAAACTATCAAACTATTGAATTGTCAAATCATCATGCAAACAATCTTCGGCAAGCAAATATTGGCAAACACATTGAATGGTTGTTGATTTTTCTGGTCTATTTTGTTTTAGCTTTTGTCTATTTTGTCTATTTTTGCTGGTTTGTTTTGTCTCTTGGTTATGTTACTAGCTACCTCGAGGATGTCCCATGAAGGATTTGGAGGTGTGATGACATCCCATGACCTTTTTTTTTTTTCTTTGACTGTTGTTTGTGGATTGTCTTGACAAAAAGACTAGGGAAACTTGGCCTTTAGTATGAGTTAGGACATTCCTTATTTGCAATTGTCTATTTTGCAAGTGGATGACCTTGCACACCTTGGTCTATGCCATACCATGGTGTTTGTTGTCCATTTGTGTCATTTTACTGCCTAATGATGATTAGTGTAGAGTCTTGTCTGGAAAAATATGCATCTTTAAAGTTGTCTCCACTAACATCCATATCCTCCATGCTAACATTTCTTCTATGCCGCTTATCTAGTTTCCTCTTATCCATCTTGAGAGCACACTCATGTTATTTTAGCCCGCATATCCTCTCAAGAGGGCATACCACAACCTTCCTAGTCATCTTTCCTCATCCTCTTTATGCTGGGGCATATTTTTGACTGAATTTCTTTGACACAACGCGATAAACTGCATTGTATCAAATAGGGGAAAAATGTAGACACTAAAATTTTTTCTAGGCTTGCGATTTCTAAATTCTCCATCATTTCCCCTTTTTCTTTTATAATTAAATAGTTTTAATTATTTAATTATTTTCTAGTCGTAATTCTTCATTTAATTAAATAAGTTTAATTATTTAATTAATTAATTTTTTATCTTTATTCCTCCTTAATTAATTAAATAAATTTTATTTATTTAATTACATCACTAATTAAGTCCCCTTCTTTCTAAAATTGAAAATAAATTGTAATTTATTTAATTTTTATCCTCCTATAATTAAATGAATTATTTTAATTATTTGGATATTCATGCCTCTTCTCTCATAGAATTAAAGAAATTTTATTTATTTGAATTTGGTTCCTCTCTCTTGAATTTTGAATTAAATCATTATTTAATTCAAAATGATTCCTTTTGTCACATTCCTCTATAATTAAATAATTATTTTAATTATTTAATTACTCATTGGCCACCTAAATTAAATAATTTTTATTATTTAATGTCTCCTATCACCTCTTTATCCATGCCAATCTTATCTTCCACATCAAATATTATCTCTTGACATCTTATTTAATCCTATCTATTGATTGAATTATCTCATAATTCAATCTCAACCCTTCATCTTTATCATTTTCCCTAATTTTTTGCTAACCCTATTTCATACCACAACTTCCAATCTTGGCCATTGATTAAGAGATCTTATTGGCATCCAATCTCAACCATTCATTCATATTTGTCTTTTCTATAAAATACCTTACCCTTGTCATTTTCATTATCTACACATATTATGCAAGTACATGCTGCTAGTGTGAGACAACAATTTTCAATATTTTGCTAGTCACTTGTCATAGGCTTATTATTGCACACTCAAATCTGAGGGCAATTATCATATTCAAGAAAAATGGACAAGTGAAATGAAGGTCAATCATGGAGGGCTTGAAGATATTTGGTGAAATATTTCCTTTCTTTCATGTATTTTCCTCCTTTGTACTTCATTGTTTAGCTAGGGTTTTGTTTATGCATCTTAGTTTATGCTAACATAGATTTTTACCTTAGTCACAATTACTTGGTATGTTTTTTCTTAAATTCAACTTAGAAATGCTTGAAAAGATGATGGCACATAGGTTGAGGCAGATGCAAGAACAATTGTCTTGGGGCCTTTTTTGTAAGTCAAACTATGGGGTGGGAGTAGAAGCATCTGGTGAGGGTTGTAGTTGTTCTAGACATGTCTCTTCACTATGACACTGAGCAATGTATTTTTTGTTGCCAAGCCTGGAGTATCTCTCAAATGAGAAAGTTGGATCAATATAGATTTTTTCAATTGATTTAACATGAGAAATAGTTGTAAAATTCAACCCTTGCCTCTCTTTGCTGCCTATGTTTATTGTTGCTCTATCCAATGTTAAGCCTTGTGCTTTATGTATTGTGATTCCCCATGCCATAGTGAGTGGAATATTTGTTAGACTACCCTGACTTATAGCTGGGATGGGGATGTCTCTCAGATTTTCTGGGTCCCATGGTGGACCAATGTAATTCTGGAAGTGAACAACAACATAGTTAGGCGGGTTTGGTAGTTTACAATGTGCATTGTACACAATAGCTGTAACAACACCAATGGATCCATTCAATAGGCTAGCTTGGATCCACAAATTTATTGTTAGCATCACCTATTTACCAACACAAAGTATCAATTCTAGGAGAAGTTGGTCATCATCTCCATGATCAAATGCTTGTTGTTGTGCTACTCAAGAAATGACAATGGCTATGAGTAGATTTAACTATTTGATCATTTTTTTGTTGTGGAATACGATCAAGTCATTTGTTGCAAACAAACGTGTAGCAACATCAAATTGTTCTCTTTTTGTGGCTAAGAGAATTTTATTTTTTTGTTTCATAAGCTCTTCAGAATCATCATGGAGAGCCTCTCCATTTATTATATGGAGAAGGATTGCCCAAAACTTTTGTTGTGAATGGTTATCTCCTTTTTGGCAGAAAATAGTGTCCAATGTTATCAAGACTGTGAAAGTGTGCGACAAGGCTACAACCGATAAGCATGAAGTGTAAATAGGTGTATCCATGATAGGTGGCTACTAGGTAAGATCACCAACAAGGATCATAGAAACACCACCAAATGGCTCTCTTTTGCTATCTGGGAATGCTTGGCACAACTGACTATCTATTTTCTGCAGCAAGTTTGGGCCTATAAAACTCATTTCATCAATCCAAATGTATTGGATATACTTAAATTGTTCTTGGAATATTTTCAATTTTTTCCCTTGCAAAGGATTCATATCCTTTATGGGAATCTGAAGTGTTTTATATATTTTAGAGGCACATATGTTGTATGCAACAACGTTTGTAGGATCCAATGTGAACAAGAAACTATTGGATCCAACAAAAGAGGTGTTTATTTATTGTTGAATACAATTTATCAAAAAGGATTTGCTAGTGCCAAATTTCCATTGAATGATCATGCAGAGAGGAGATTTGGGTGAAGGATGCATGTGATGGGACTAGATTATTTGAAGGGCCAATTGTTGTTTTGGTGAAAGTTGATGGGCTGACATATCTACAGGCAAAAATTCTAATATAGCTTGCTCACACTGTGCCTTGGTTGATGGGATGAACTGCAAAGCAATATTATGGAGTTGTTCAGGTACATGGTTTGTATTCCATGGAGGGTTCATATCAAAATCCTTCCTACCCAATAGCTGAAGTTGATTTATACTAAAGTTAGTAGTAGCACCAAGACGAGAGAAAAGGGTATGTGTAGGATCATGATGGATAAAATAGGCCCTTAAGTGGCAAAAAATTCAGAAAAATTAGAATTAGGAAACTTGATGTAAAAATTTGAACAACTTATCTATATTATTTCCAAAATATGTAAGAATAGAATCTGTAGAAAATTGAATGTAGTTTCTAAACTACTAGGTTTATTTAAAAAAATAAAAAATATATTTGGTGAAAATTTGAAATTTCAATGCAATAGGACTTAAATTTCAGGGAAAAAATAAGAAGTAGGTGTCTTTCTGACTACCCTAACCACAATAAAATGATCATAGTTTTTTATAAGATTTTATATATAAGTAGAGGTCTCATGTATCGATGTGATGCATTATTTTTTTGTATTTTTTTTCATGTAAATAATTAATTATGATTTTTTTATTACAACTTTTAAAAAATACAAAAAATCAATGTCTAACCACCTTAACTTTGTCAAAACTTCATGAAATTCAATTTTTGTTTTTGTAATCCTATAGTATTTGAATAATCCTATAGTATGTGAAGCATAGAATGTGATGCATGTTTTAGATTCAAAAAATGTGATATTGTTTGAAATCTATAGATGTTTTTCAATTAGAATATGAATCAGGATTTTAGTCGTAATTCAAATAGAAAATAAATAATAATTATTAATTAAATTCAAATTAAAGCATAATTTATATTGATGGAAAGATGATAATCTCCTTTAAAAACCCTTTTTGTTTCATCAATTTTTGGTAAAAAAAGAGTTGTCAGCCACATAACCTACACATACCCTACACATACCCATCATATCACCACTTTTTGGCCCATCATGATCTTACACATACTTAACTTCCCATTCAAATTCATCCATAAAAGGTCAATGGTTCAAATCATCAGTATCACTATCATGTTCTTCTTCAATTGTGGATGCAACTGGAAGTCTATTAACATGCTAAGGATGATAACCAACTATTTTAAAAACTTTCCAATTTTTTATTATATCTTGTTTGAGAAGACCTATATCTATTTTTATGTTTCGAAAAGGTTTGTATAACATAAGTTCAGTCCAAAAAAATGTCTCAAATATCTTTGTATCTTCAATGGGAGTAATCTTGAACAATGGGTAGACAAGGACAACTGCAGGTTGGTGCTTCGGTTTCCATTTAGCCTTTTTGAACTTCTATGAGTGTGTATATAGGAAGATCTAGTCAATTAGGGATACACCATCTAGTTCTAGAAGCCTTTACATATAGTAGTGAATATAATTTGTTGGTAGCTCTTCATCAATATCATCTTTGTTTATACAAAACCATGTATGTTTGCAAACATTCAAATGAACATCTCATTATCTTGAAGTCAGAAGAGGCAATTTTTGTAACATATGCCATGTCTCCTATGTAGAGATGTCATGCTCCACAAGAATATTCATCATGAATTTTTGATATGCAACCAGTGCTCTGTCATCAACTATATTTGTATTTACAAGTCTTTTCAACATATCTTGAGATAATTTTCTATTTTTTTCTCAGATTTGGCTGCATATTTAGAAATATAATTCAAAACAATTTTCCTAGAAACAACTAGTTGGTAGTCAACATTGGCATGCCAAATTGCAAGCATGGTTTGGCTATGAATATTTAAGTGATCATCATTTCTTGTTGGATTGTAGGATTTGTTAGACTCAACATCAGATGCCAATGTAGAGGTAAGTTGCTACTACCAAGGTGCTTTATACCAACATTGTAATTGGTCTCCTTTTCTCCTTAAACAAGTATATTTAGAGCATTTTGTGTGCCTTTGAACTGTGTTTAGAAACTCTTCATAATCTATCATTGGATCATTGGAAAGGATTTGGCTCGTGGTAAGAATGCACAGGTTTTCTTCAAAACAATGATACATTCTAAGCAATCTTTGTGTAGGGAAACATGGATTCCAAGCTGAAACGTATCTATCAAAAAAGTGCCTTGCCATGGTGACATCATGGTCATTGGACCAATCAAGAGTGTCCATTTTGGGAGCTTCTAGAAGCCATAAAAAACCATGCATAGGTGTAGAGCCATGATGCTTCCATTCATATCTATACCAATAATATTTTTCATGTAAAAGATTTTTGATCACCTTCTGACAGAAAATTGAAAATCTATGATGCAAATACAAAGATGTTATATGTGGATTCTAAAAAACACTATCTATTAGCATCATTGTTGAAGGCTCCATTGCTAAATGAGTTGTCGAAGAGAAAAAATTTTGTAGGTCAGCCCATTTTGTGTCTATAGAGCTCAAATTGAAAAAAAGGGTAGGTATGCCAAGTTGTTCTATCATGGAAGTTAGCTGGGCCTAGAAAGAGTTCCAAAAAGAGTGGTTCACACACAATGATGTGCCAAAATGCATCAATTTCTCGACTATTTGGTGGTTGGGAGTAGCTTGAATTTGTTGCCACAAAACAAACAATCACTTGGGGGTTTTGTCCTATAGATCCCCTTGAACAAAGATAGAAATAGTTTTTTGGCTACGATGTCTCATTATCAAGTTGTAGAGAAAATATCTAAACCTAACATGTTTACCAAATTTGTGGTCAAAATATCTCATTAGGTGGATGGCATATTCATGCAAGTGAATTTTAACATTTCTCTATTGAAGGGGAAGTGTTGCTCCAATGGGGAACAATGTTGGAAAGGTCATTGAAAATAAACCTTCAGTGCTGTATTCATTAACAGGAGAAGAGCTAGTTTCAGGCCAAGATAAGATATTCTACTCTCTTTTTTAATTTTTAAAACATGTTTGATTGCTTGAAACTCTCACCTAGAATTTGGTAAGGAAGGAATAAATGATGAAAAGTTTGAAGATCCATTTATTTCTTGACCAAAATTTGTTGATTTGGTTGATGGCATTAACACTTCATCAAAAACTTGGTCTATTGTATGCAAGAAATTGGACACATCAACAACAACATCAGGTAATATATTAAGAGCCTCAACATTAATCTCAACATCATTGTAGTATTTGTCATATTGAATTTTGTATTTCAATCCATCCATGACATGATGTTTATTAGCATAACAATCATCATTCATGCCTTCAAACGGGGTCTGGTAGATGATCATGACCTCAAGCTCTTGCAATCGGCGCAGAAAAAGTTTTGCTATGCTCGAGATATCTTGAGGGAAGCTTATCATGTGATCACTATATTTAAATTGGCCTTCCCTAGTGTGGGAAACTTATAAAAATGGAGCCACCCTAGCAATAAGCATTTCTTCAACCTATGTTAACTTTTTTAGTAACATTAGTTGTGGGCCTGGAACCATGGCATTTGTAGAGATAAAGCAATGGGTACCATTTTTAGAATAACACCTTACACATGTGGCTCCCGACCTTGACATTCGAGTGTGCATCCCTATGTAGCTTTCCCTACATATTTGGAAAATAGAAAGGTTGGAAAGTGCATCTATACAATGTCAAAATTGCTTTACCACAACAAGATAACTATCATTGAATATTTCTTTGAGATGTTGTTGTTGTGTTGGTGCAATAGGGGAGTTTCTCTGAGATTGTATATAAGGGGTGGCATTTTCCATTGAAAATGGGTGATGCAAGGGAGGACTGTTAGCAATCTAACATGCAAATGTGGTTGTTGCATTTATCCTTTGCTGCAAGTATTTTTTGCGGTGCTTCATGGATATTTCCTCTTTATGTTTCCTATAGTACAAATAGTTTTGTTGTTTTTTTGTTACCCTTTTTAAATTTAGCAATTGATTGCACTATGCAACTTGAATGTACCTGAATAGCCTATGAGTATACATACAAGGTCAAGCACATTAAGATATATGAATACACATGTATAACCATAGACACATTTAAAGTAGCAATTACACATAAACATATAACAAAATATATATGTGTATCCATGTGTATATAAATCTATATCTGTGAATTTTCAGAAAAGGAATAACATAGTTTGAACATTATAATATATTAAATTGTAGTTGAATCTTGTTTCTTTCCTCAAAAAATATGTTTAGGGTTAGTATTTTTATTGGCCTCCATTTATTTTTTTAGTTATTCATGTGTATCTTTTTTGTTGGATGCATTAACATAGTACCAATTGCAAATTATGAACATGTTGGATATAAAATTAGTTTGGTGGTTGATAAGTGTTATTGTAAGTCTTATTATTTTTAATATTTCTTACTATTCAAAATAGCTCTTTCGATAATCCAATTTAATCAATATACTTTCTCACACATTTTGCAGCACATCAGTGTTAGAACCCTCCAACCTACTATTCAAATGAACAATAATCATAGACTGAAAGGCATGAACAATAAATTAATCATTTATGCAAAATACCCATGTAAAACATGCATATATATATATATATATACATGTAAACATATAGACATATATATGTACATGTATACATATACATACAGATACATACAGATACATATAGGAGTTGGAAGCCTTGCTAAATGGGGGCTGGATGGTAAGTGTTTGCTTGCATGAGGCTTAATGTATTATGTCATTGCTTCAAAATAGTAGGCAAATTAAATGTGAGTGAACGAAGTAAATGCAATATTGAATGTTGCAGTGTGAGAAACTATACTTTGATTAAGTCACATTGTCAAAAGAGTCATTGTGTTATTGATTTCATAGAAAATGGGCAAAATATGCTATCTTCATATCTGATCTATCATATTGTAGTATTTGTTTTTGCATATACATAGACATACACATATGCATATACGTACACATATACATATACATATGCATACATGAATACATATATATACATATACATACATGTACATACATATACATATACATACATATACATATATACATATATAAATATATACATACATATACATATATATATATATACATATATATATACATATATATATATATACATAGACATATATATATATATATATATATATATATATATATATATATACATAGACATATATACACATACATATACATATACATATACATATACAATATTGATTGTTGTAGTGTTAGAAACTATACTTTGATTAAGTTGCATTGTCAAAAGAGTCATTGTTCAATTGATTTGATAGCAAATGGACAAAATATGTTGTCTTCATATCTGATCTATCATATTGTAGTATTATTTTTTTTTTCATATACATGAGACATATGTATGCATATATATACATACACATATATACACTTGCATATACATACAAAATATACATATACATATACATATGCATACATGCATGTACATATACAAACATATACACATACATATACATATACATATACATATATACATATATACATACATATACATATATACATACATATATACATATATACATACATATATATATATATACATAAGACATATATACATAGCACATACATATACATATACAAAGATATACATACATATACATACAAATATACATATACATGAAAGGGATGCTTTTGTATGTTGGAAAATAGGAATGCATATCTGCTTCCACATTTATATGCTTTGTCAAGATGACCCATGTATATATACACCTTGAAGCCAAGAAAACTGGAAACAATAACGCCAAATTTGCAACAAGTATAACAAAAAGGAAAATTATACTTATGGAATCAGGATCTAAAGGCTGGTGGATCACGCCCTTAGAGCTGGACTCCGCAGCGACACCAGTGGGTGCTACCAGCAAATCAATATTGGGGGGTCCTGCAAACCCATCCACAAAGCCCGTTTTCGTAGACATAGTTTTGGGAACTTATTTGCAGGGACAAAATGTTGCAATTTGAGTTCACTAATTGACAGCTCTATTTCACAATAAAAATAAAAGATTAATGTATTGCAACATCCCAATGGTAATTGGTAGACAACTTAGAAATATCAATCTATAACCATTCCACTTTTAATATTGTCCAAACAACATGAGATACAAGAACAAGAATAGAAATCCACTTTTAATGTTGTGCAAAAACTAGGGGATACATCAACAAGAATAAAAATGATAAATGCAAATGCATATACCCCTATATGTATCTCTCTATCTTTGAGGTTGCTTATATGTGTATCCATGCAGTTTTTTATTATTTCTATATATGTGTATTTATGCAGTTTTTTA